>JANHFO010008929.1:256545-269326 GCA_032468095.1 Pareas carinatus | reverse complement strand
AGGCCGGCTTGGGATAGCCGTGTCTCTGTCCTCCTGTATTTCGATTTGTATTAGATTTTAATTATTTATTGGATATCATTTTTATTGCTCCCCTTTTAAATTTCAGGCTCATTTAATATTTTTAATTATATTTTAATTGCTCATGTTGCTGTTTTAAATGCCTCTAAGCCGCCCTGAGTCCCTCGGGAGAAGGACGGGGTATAAATAAAATTATTTATTTATTTATTTATTTATTTATTTATCTAAGCCAGCTCAAGCACAAATTAAATTCCTCATTTAGATGCTGGTCCAGTTATACCGTGTTTTCCCGAAAATAAGACACTGTCTTATATTGATTTTTGCTCCCAAAGGAGCGCTAGGTCTTATTTTCGGGGGATGCCTTTCGGTGAAACACGGTAGATCGGCCACCTCCACCCCCGAATAACACCCGGCTTCCCCCTCCCTGCTATACCCGAACACTCCTTACCTGATTCAAATGGCTGCAGAGCTTTGGGAGGGTTCCGGTAGCGCTTTACAGCTGACTGTAAGTGCACGAATTTTACAGCTGACTGAAAGCGCCCTGGACTTTTCAGCCGAGCAGATCTTTCTGCAGCCCTCTGGGTCAGGTAAGGAGCGCCCGGGTATAGCAGGAAGGGGGAAGTCGGGTGTTATTCGGGATTGAGGGCGGGCGATCTACCGTGTTTTCCTGGAAGTAAGGCATCCTCCGAAAATATTTTCAGGAAGGTTTTATTTTCGGGGGATGCCTTATATCCCGGCAGGAGGCAAAAATGTAAGTAGGTCTTATTTTCGGAGGATGTTTTATTTTTGAGGAAACACTGTACCAACGGAAGTTATGTACTAAATTGTTCTACCCTTTAAGATTGTCTTTGGCATAAAGTTTTAATTGCAACATGCTTAGCTTTTCTGTGAATACTATAAAATAATCTATATTGTATATCTTTTTAAGATGTATTTTGAAAATGGATCATCATTGTCCCTGGTAAGTAATTTTTTTTATCATGACACCGGGAAACTGACTGTCTCTATTATCAAAAAAATGCTGCTGCTTTATCAATAGCACTGGTCAGAACTGAAGAAGAAATATAATGAGAAGTGATACTTTTGAAACCAGTTTCTTTAAGAAACTTCAGGGAAGGCGTAATATACCAGTTCAAAAGTTATGTAGTTTTTATAGAAAATATTTAAAGAAACTTTAATAAGCCCAGTTCATCTTTCTGTTTTTAGTTTTTCTGACTATTACATTTTTATGTTTGCAATATTATTATGAGTTATACTGTTCACTGATTTATTTAAAGCATTGTTTTAATGTGAAAAAGACTTGCACGTATAATAACAAGTGGAGTATTATAAATGATATTTTTTGTGTGTATGTGTGTGTGCGTATCCATTCATACATATATTTTCAGCAATTTGTATTCTCTTTTCCCAGGGTGAACAACTGTGTTGGATTCTCAAATTACAAGTTTTTCCTTCTATTCTTGGCTTACTCTCTGTTATACTGTCTTTTCATCTTTGCGACTGAGTTACAGCATTTTATTAGATTCTGGACAGTAAGTTTCAATTCATTTTCTGCTTCAGAATGTATGCGCTATTTGAACTCTTGGGTCTGTCAGCTTGAATTAGGTGACATTGGAAGATGTAGGGCAAAAACCATTGAAGGTAACTGAAATAGGCTAATTTACAACACATGACTCCTGTGAGAATGAAACTTGGAGTTGTAGATACTTTAGCCCCACTGCACCTTCTGATTACACTTCTCAGAAACCCATAGTTTGGGTTGGTACAAGGGAATATGACAGGCATTGGGATTTAATTATATGTTCGTAGTAGTCAATAATTGGAATATTTTGAATTGTTTAAACTATGCTTAATGTCTGTCTAGTTCTATTGTTTTCAAACTATGTTCTGTATAAAGCTGGTCTTTAAAATTGTGAATCAGAAATATATGAATTTCCCCCATATATTCCATGTACAATATTTAGATGTTGTGGGTGTTAATTAGTATTTTGGAACCTTAAATAAAATTCTTGTTATGTTGCTTCCGTATATTTAGTACTTAAAAAACAGGCTGGAGGTCAGTTATAGAGTGCAATTAAATTTATCAAACTCCAACTTATAAACTTAGTTCATTCAACATGTTTACTTGTAATTTGATTAACAATTAACTATGATTTACAGATCCTAAATATCTATAGTTGGATTTGAATAAAGCATGGTTTACAAAACACCATGTCTGAGTTTGCACCTCATCTTAAGGCACATTCAAACTGTACATTTTTCCATATAATAATACAAATACTCGTTGACTTACGACCACAATGGAGCCCAAAATTTTTGTTGCTAAGCAGGTCTATGAATTTTGCCTCATTTTGCACTCATTCTTACCACAACTGTTAATCACTGTAGTTGTTAAGTGAATCATATGGCTGTTAAACAAATCTGGCTTCCCCATTGACTTTGCTTCTCAGAAGCTGGCTGGGAAGGTTACAAATCAAAATCACATGACCCCAGTTGTCAAAACCCACATTTTGATCAGGTGACCACAGTTTGAAAACCAGTCATGTCAGTTTTTTCAGTTCCATTCTAATTTCGAATAGTCACTAAACAAATGATTTTAAGTTGGGACTACCTGTATTTAGACCACTTCAATTAGGTCCAATATAGCTATACAGTAAATCAGTGTTTTTCAAAGTTGGCCCCAATCCCTGGTCTTTGGACCAGCGCTGGTTCGTGGTATGCCAGAAACTGGGCCGCGCAAACATATGAAGCCCCATTCACAGAATGCAGGCGGCACACGAAACCACATCCCTTTCCGGTCCATGGAAAAGCTCCCTTCACAGAACCAGTTCCTGGTGCCCAAATGTTTGGGGACCGCTGGTGTCGACTTTATACTGTCCAGGGAATTCTGGAAGCTGAAGTTCACACATCTTAACATTGGCAAGTTGGAAAAACACTGGCATAAATAAGAGAAGATTGTATTAAGTCATTATTGATTAACTTGATTTTAAATAGATGTATTTTATGTATCTAGAAGAACTTTGAAACAATTGTTTTTTCTTTTTATAGAGTGGTCTTCCTGATACTCAAGCCAAGTTCCATATTATGTTTCTGTTCTTTGCTGCAGCTATGTTTTCAATTAGCTTATCCTCTCTCTTTGGTTATCATTGCTGGTTGGTCAGTAAGAATAAATCAACTTTAGGTAAGGAATTAGAACTTTATTTTGTCAACAAACCACCCTGTCCCTTGAGCATGCTATTTTGAAAATGTTAAATAATGTAACAATTTCTTTTAGAGGCATTCCGAGCACCTGTTTTTCGACATGGAACAGATAAAAATGGATTTAATTTAGGCTTCAGCAAAAACCTAAGGGAAGTCTTTGGAGATGAGAAAAAGTACTGGCTGTTGCCAGTTTTTACCAGGTCAGTTCTGCATTTAAGAGAGCATTGTTTTCACATTAAATTATGTGAACATAAATACTTTTTACACCTTAAATTCTTTTGAGTGCAGCTTTCCTATATATATATATGTTTTTAAATTAATTTTCAGCCTAGGAGATGGATGTTCTTTTCCTACCTGCCTTGTTAACCAAGATCTTGAACAAGCTTCTACTCCTGCAGGACACAGTGCAAATAAAAAGTATGCCTATATGTTGTTATTATAATTATGTACTGTATGTGTGTATTTATTAAAATTTCATGGCCACCCAACTCCAGTGGTCTCTGAGCGATATACAAAGTTAGGGAACATTTTAAAACATTGAATCACAGACAGCACAGACTAAAATAGTGTGTTCATCTTTGCTGCCTATTAAAACAAAATTGAACAAAATTGAACAAATAATAAATATCTAGCTGGAGCAGACCCACTTTGCTTGAATGTAATGGACAGGCAGAAATAGTTGGAAATAAGTGGTCTCTCAATATACAGGCTCAGTGTAAGATTATATATTACTGTGTGCATTCTTATTTGGTATAGAAATAATCATCTTATACTTTAGACACACTAATAGTAATTATCTGCCATCCAGAAACATTCAGAAAAGTCATAAATCCCATTTTTCAGTATGAAAGCACTGTGGTAAAACACCTGGGGAGGCCTTCATGTACAGTAGCTTATAACAAATGCTAAACCATGACTAAAATAACTTAATGATCACTGTCTTTTATTCATTGCTGTTCTGTATTTTTCTAGCTTAGCAAAAGCAGCAAACTTGCATTTATTTCACAGCCCATCTGTTATAGCCTAGTAATAGGTAAATAAGACCTCTATGATTTTTTTCAACAAGTCAGACTTACAGCTTTTTTTACTGCACAATATTTACACATAGCCTGTGTTTCATTTTCTCATGGTGTTTTCTCAGATGCTAATCTGTTTGCACACCAAAACCATTTATGTGCGTGTGTACTAACACAACGCCAAAGAGGAAAGACATCAGCAATGGTCTTGGAGAAGCGGTTGTTGCTGTCCATCCATCTGGGAAGGGTTGTAAGGCCATTTCCAATTTAAAATTCATCATTCTACAGTAAGGAAGGTTATTCACAAGTGGAAAACATGTAAGACAGTTGCCAATCTTCCCAGGAGCGGATGTCCCAGCAAATTCACCACAAAGTCAGACCGTGCAATGTTTAGAGAAATTGCAAACAAATCCAACAGTTACATCTCAGGTTGCACAGGCCTCAGCATATTAAATGTTAAAGTCCTTAACAGTACAATTAGAAAAAGGTTGACAGTTTGTTTGGAAGGGTTGCCTCTTCTCTCTAAAAAAAACATGGCAGCACAGCTTAGGTTTTCAAATTTGCATCTGAACAAATCACAAAACCTCTGAAACACTGTTCTTTGGACAGATGGGACCAAAATGGAGATGGGTGGCCGTAATGCACAGTGCTACAATTTGGAGAAAATCCAGAGGCATCCGGGAGAGACATCACATGAATCCTTGCCATACGGCAAACTATCTCTGTCTTATTGGCAAGAAAATAATATCGGCGTTCCCCTGAGTTAGGAGTCAAACTGTTTCCCAAGCACTCAGTTCATGGAACTGATTCACATTCAATTTTTTTTAACCAATTTTTTTTTATTTTGAGAATAGTCATCATTTCCCAGCTAAGCCACTACGAGATTCCCAGAGCCACCTTCTTACTGATTCTCAATCTTGGACAGAAACTAGTGCAGACACCGAAAAGGACAATCTAGGTAAGAAATTCTTACAAATATTTTTATTTTGAGTTTTAAAAGTGGCTTGTTAGGCTGAGGTGTTAGATCAGATAATTCCAGACAAAGACGAAAGGGGAGAGCATTTTAGGTTGATAAGCTGAAAGTTTGGATTGGACACATATCTTGTTACAGGCAATCCTTGACTTACAACCATTAATTCAGTGACCAAAGTTACAACAGCACTGAAAAACCTGACTTGTGACTGTTTTTCACACATACAACCATTGCAGCATTCTAATGGTCACATGATCAAAATCCAGATGTTTAGCAACTGGTTCATATTTATTTATGATGGTTGTGATCACCTTTTGGTGACTTCGTGGCAAGCAAAGTTAATGGGGAAATCAGATTCAATCAATAACCGTGTTATTAGCTTAACAGCTGCACTTAACAACTGTGGCAGGAAATGTTGTAAAATGGGGCAGAACTCACTTAACAACTGTCTCACTTAGCAGTAGAAGTTTTGGGCTCAGTCATGGTTGTAAGTCGAGGAGTTCCTGCATTAGATGCTCAGGCCTTTGACATTTCACTCCTTCAACATGAACAAATCAGTGAAAATGACTTCATTTTTTCTTCTGGTGAAACTTTTTTTTTTCATTTATTGGCTAAATGGTAGAAATAACGATAGATGAACCCAATGTACCAGTATGAGAATAGAAGTCATGGTTCTACTAATACCACTCCTGGTGGTGTGCCCGTCCCAGGAAACCATCACTGAACCCAACATAGTGGCATTACTGTCCTACAAGTCCCACCCTATGCATGAAAACCTGCTGGGTGCCTTTGGACCAGTCACACACTCTCAAAACCCAACCCTACTTCACAGGGTTATTTTCTAGAAAATAAAAGGAGTATTAGGTATATTCACCAACCTGAGTTATTTATAAAAATAATCAAGGCAACCTTTAAAAAAATTGAACTTTTGTTCAGTTTACAACTTCCCCTTTTTAGGGAAGTTTTTTTTTAAATAGGGCAGTTGGCTATAGCTTCAGAGGACCCTTGAGGAAACCTGCACCTTTTCCAGTGAGGTCTCAGGCCGAGATATTCTGTAGAAGAGCATTGATAGCACTTCTGGATAACCTCTGGCAGGACAAGAATGACGCAACTTTCCTGGTTCTTCTGATCTCTTGAGCAGCCTTCCGTTCCATTGATGGCGTTTTCCTTCTGGGCTGATTCCAGGGTCTGGAAAGTGGAAACACTGTTTTATAGTGATCCCACTCTTTTCTCTGGCCAACTTCAGTTGGTGCTCGGAGGAGGTGTAGGAGAAATGAGCCTTTATAGAATTTCTCAAGAGTTTTACTTCTCTCCACTCTTGTTTAAGACTTACCCAAGGCTGCTGGGCAAGGTCATCTGCCAGCATGGGGTCAGGTGCCATAAACCTGCAGATGATACTCAATTATATATATTGATCATGACTAACCAAGTGATATCAAGCTTCTGTCTTAATGTATAGATGCTGTTAGGGCAGTGGTCCCCAACCTTTTGGGCACCTGTGACCGGCTCCATGGAGAAAGAGGGGGCGTGGTTTTGCATGCTGCCTGCATCCAGCCAGTGGATCCTGACTTGTTTGCGTGACCCAGTTGCTGGCATGCCCAAACTGGTGCCCGTCCAAAGACTGGGGATTGGGGACCCCTCTGTTAGGGTCTAGGTGGAGAGAAACAGGTACAAACCCAGTGAAATGGAGTGGCAGGAATTTTGGTAATCCCATTTCTGAGGACGCTTCAACTTTAGTTGCACTTACCCAAATGGCAATCACATCCAGGAATATCTTTACTCAGATCTGTACTGTGCACAATTATCTCTTTTTCTTAGTTGTTCATTTTTATGCCCTAGTCACCATGCAGTTGAACTATTTCAACACTCTCTACATGGGCTGCCCTTAAGGTACAAACATACAGAAGGTACAAACATACAGAAAGTAGCATTGTGAGTTGTTACGTGTACACTGGTTTATTCAGATAATACTTCTGCTCTGGTTGTCAGTCAGCTTCAAGGTCTAATTTATTTAAAACCAAGTTAAAAATCATTGTTTAAGAGTATCTTTTTTTAAAGGTATGAACAATCCTGCATTATCTATGGAAAATGAAACCTAGTCTTGCAAGTAAAGAAAACAACATTGGGTCTTAAAGTAAGTTATTATTTTTAAACTTTGCTGACTCCTTCTTATTTAATAAAATTATTCAGTGTTTCTCAACTTTTGCAACTTGCAGAAGCATGCTGGCAGGGAAATTCTGGGAGTTAAATCCACATATCTTCAAGTTGCGAAGGTTGAGAAACTGCTTTACTTGGCAATTTCTGTAGTTGTGTAGAATGAAAGCCATTAACCAACTTACTTTGTTTTTCAAATAATACTTTTTTGTAGAGCAGTACTGTTGATGAAAGGGTGAAGAATTCATCCACTGTATCAGCATTCATCAACCAACTACTCAGTTCCCTGCTACATGGATGTGCTCAGAAAAATTTCAAGGCCTAATTAGCTGTCTCTGCATCATCACTTGAAATATCTGTTGACACCTCTTGACTATCATAAAAATAACGGTTTGGCTAACATAGAATATGGTCATTTGAAAATGGCATGTTGGAAAAGTGGGAAATCTTACCGTATACAGGACAACTGTTAATTCTTTACAGGTTATAGTTGTGGTTTTTGCATTGACATTTATAGCTCAAGTGAGCATAAACTTTATATAATCTAAATATGCTTTTGGAAGCAGTTCTTGAATCTTTAAAGTTTTGCTTGTGATTTCCACCTGCAAACTATCTTTATTCCTTGGAACTATAAAGAAAGTTTTGTCAGTTCAATGAATAGCTTCTTTGTTGATTGGATAAAATGAGCAGAAGATATTTTTATTGCTGCCTTCAGTTGAGTTAGCAAAACTGTTTTAATTATAAACTAGCCTCAGGTTGGACAATCATGCTCATGCATACCTTTATATAAGGGCTAGATTATAATTTCCCTTATTTCATAACGGAGAGACCAAAATGAACTTTACATTTATGTATGTAAAAATAAGGAACATAGTTAGAACCATGCTCAAAGCAAGGTTTTTTTTTAAATTTTGTGACAGCAAATTCAGTTACTCAACCTTACTTGAAATGATTTTTTTTTAATTCTTGAAAATGGTCAACTTAAAACTTTGACCTAAGTTTGTATCAATAAGAGACTTTGTTTTAACTGAGCATTCTTGAATTGCTGCATTTCTCATTATTACCCTGGTGATTTACATATGAAGAGATGTAATATCATGTAACATTCACGTTCATACTTTTAGTACGGTTTAGATTATATTCTTAATAAGATAACTCAATCCAGTCGAGACACACTTTAAATGAAATTAATTATCTGAGGATTTTATGAATTTTTATATGATCTGATTTAAGAATTTAAGACTTATGAAATTTTGAAAGCCAAGGAACTTAGTTTCATCGAACTGGTTTTATCAGTGCCTTTGCATGTACAGTGGAAGGTGAAATTAATGTGTTTTAAGCTACATATAATACAGTATGCTGTTTACATAAAATAGGTTATAATCAATTTCAAAATGGTCCATAAACAGTTTGGTTAAGGAAGAATGTCAGAAAATTGCACATCTTACTGAAAAGTATTTAAGAAACAAAAGAATTGTTTTCAGAATCACTTTTTGCAGTCACTTTAGATATTTAAACAGGCACTACACATAGATCTGACTGACATTCCTCAGCTCAAATATTTTTAAAAAAACACATTATTTTCTGTAGCCATATAGATTTTAAATATTTCAGAATGGTATTGTGGAGAATAAATGAGATAGCATGATATATTTGTGATGATATTATTACAACTGTAATAGTGTAATTTGCATTTTCCCTGATGCCCTAATCTATTTGAAAAATCTCAGCAGGATCTAATACCAAAAGTGCCAGAATATGACCCATAAAATTTGGGATATTTGAAAAGGTTGTATACTTCTAGGTTATAGTTTTACACAATGTATATTAGCATTGACAACTCATTTTCATAGCATAGTATTCTACTTATTTATATTTAAATATGGAAGTGATGACAGAAATCAGAGGAATAACTTGAGAATGCTCCTTTATACTGCTTAATCATCATATACTGTATATTGTGAAATGTTTTGTGGTTGTATTTAAAATATGTATAAAAGGAAGGGAAAGGTGCAATTCAGTTGTCATACTACACTTGTTCAAAATAATAGAAGAGGCATGACTCTCAGCATATCTTCATGGAAACAGAGACTGACTGCTTGTCTTATGCCAAAATTTTGCGGGGGAGGGAGACTCGAACATATTCAGGTGATAAGAGCCATGTGCTCTAGAGTGAAGTTTATGGTAGATATGGGACTATTTGAAATAATGCACTTTCTTTGATACATTGGGGATATAATGTATTCATTCAGATTGTTTTTTCACATTACAAACTTCTTCACAATTTTGCCCTGGAAGTAAATTCTGTTAATTTTTATAAGCAGGGGACTTCCAATAAAAAACAGTAGTGGGATAGCAGCAGTGACAATAAACAAAGAGAAGATGTATCTCTGCAACATGGAAGTCTTATTCAAATTCCCCTGTTGGAACTGTCTGTGAAAAAAATATTATCTGCTATACACTTGCATTTGGGAAACCACAACTTTGGTGACCTAGGGTTCTTGCCTAATTAAAGACAATTAATTGTAATCAACTGTATGATTGTTGCTTGATTGGTTTATTGCTGGGGGGGCTGTTTGCAATCCTTTAGGTCCAAGGCAGGGGGCAAACTTAGTGTGTTTACATGTGTGCTGTTTTAGGATTCCCACTATAGTTTTATTTGATTCCTGCGTTACATCTGCACTAACAAACTTGGCAATGAGTAGATGGGTATATTGTGATTTGGGAAGAATGTACGGTCCAAAGATGGGGGGGGGGATACTTTAAATGAAGCAGGGACTGATTCCATGCAAAAGAAGAAAAAAATATTTCTATAGAAACCGAATGCAGGAAAAAGAATATTAAGTATTTGTGCTAGAAATGTATTACTGCATTGAGGAAAGAACTTTTCAAATGCCTTTGTGGCAGTGATCCCCTAACTTTTGGAGAGAGGTTTCTTCACAGAGGGAGTGTGGTTTCACATGCTGCCTGTACCCCACAGATGGGGCTTCCCTTGTTTGCACGGTACGGTGTCTGGCATATCCAGTGCCATTGCACGGACTGGAGGTTGAGGACCCCTGGCCTATAGCACAAACATGTATACATCGATAGGTTTCTTCTATGTTTTTCATAATTTATTTAAACATAGAAAGCAAAATAATTATAGCATCTGAACAAATTGATTTGAACTGCCAAGCTGCCAGCAGTTAGCAGAATTAGCCTCCAGTGCTGCATGCTAACCACTAGCCACATATTGCATAACTTCTTAAAATATTAATTTCACCCTATTTTCAGGAAAAATTGAATTATCATTCCCAAATAGTTTTTCAATTATCTGAAATAGGGACTTCCAGCCCAACAAGTTACTTTCTAAGGGCAGATTTCATTGGTCACTGAAACATGAGAAATTTTTGCAAAGGCTTGATAACCATATTATCTCAACTGCAAATGACAGAGACTTTATCCAGAACAGCACGGAATGCTTGAGTAAATTTTATTTTTGAGGCAAATCTGTATTCCTATAGGTATCAGATTTTAGTAATAATACTATGACAGCAACATTCTTCAGTTTGTCTTTCTGCATAATTATCAGATGTGCTGTACCATTTAAAAAAAAAACAGAACAGAGTTGAGCGTACTGTCCATTCAATTACATGAAAATAACATGGGATATTCCAGTTTTACATAAAAGATTTTGAAGTCATTTTTAAAAATTCATATATTGCTTATAGAGTAATGTAAGTAAAACTCCACCTTGAGTTTGCAAAATGGAACCCAACTTCTTTAAATGAAACCAGGCTGTTTCATTCAAGATTAAACACGCTGTAAAACTCTGGGATAGAATCTTCTTTGATGGGAAGTTTGTACATTCCAATTATCATGCTTGTTATGACTGTCAAGAACATCATTTTGTTGTGAATAATCCAGAAACAGTCATTATCATGGCTCTCAAAAAATGTGCACAAATACATCTAACAGTGCAGAAAGGGATAAATTAAAGAGTGAAATTTATCTCTAAAATCTGAAGGGGACTAAACACTTTTTATCAGTACTGTGCCTAGTATAGTGCTATATGAAGATAAGAAGAAATAAAAGGCCAGTGTCATAAGCATTGGATTGGTTTTGAAGTGGAAGAGTGTGAGAAACTTGACTGCATCATCTTAATTCTTTTGGACACCTAAACCATCTCAGTTTTGTCCATCCTAAACATCAAATCCAATGCAGGAAGTTGATGAAAACAAGAAAATATCAATTTGCTGCACACCAACTTAACTTTAATGATCTAATTACCATATTATAGTGCATTGTTTTACATGACTATCAAAGTTCAATTATGTAAGTTACTGTATGTGGAGACAATTATCGTAATCACTGATGCAAATTTTAGCCTTTTAAAATCCTCAGGGTACTCAGATTAGACCAACTTCATCTATAAGGAATCCGTGTTCAAAGACAGATTTAACTGTTATTTATGCACTTCATGGCTTTTGTGTGTGTGTATGGTTTCCTATTTTAATAACAGCAAGATTTTCAAAGCCAAATAACTTTTTTTATTTAACATTCCCATACTGAAAACTTCCTCAAGTATTGGCCTAATGCCAGATTGTACATAAAAGTCTTACAAAGTGTAGAAGTTCTTCTGTTTTGTTTTGTTTTTGTATTCAGCAAAAACATACTGTGTATTTTTGTATTATGTTAACTTCTGGGGGAAAAATTAAACTCTTTAAAACAAACCACTTATGGTTTAAATGCGAGATTTGAAAAGTGCATGAGCAACAAAGCAATGATTTTGTTGTTAGTCAACTGTTCTGTTGGTTTAGAGGCTATCCAGCGAGTGAAGCATCTGCAAATTTTCTTACCACATGAAACTTAAAGGGAGCAACAACTGAAAAATCCAGTGCAGAATCTACCTCGCTTTAATCCCAGAGCAAATGTATTCAAGTAGAGAAGTGAGGAAGCTTAACACATATTCCAAAACACAAAGGCTATGGTTCATCCCAGAGTACATCTCAGTATAACATAATGGGAAGAAAAAGTTGGAGCCATGACATACTACATTACAGAGCTTCCAGAGAAAAGGCTTATACAACCCTTGGCCAAAATGGCCTGAGGGCAGCATTTTGAGAATAGTGGCAGCCTGGAAGAACCAGAAGTTGCAAGCTTGCAAATTCATCCTAATTAGTAAACCACATTATGACCATTGTGCAAACAACATTTGTCTAGATTGTACTGTTTCAGATTATGAAGGACTGACACAACAGTAGGATTCAACCTCAATCAGTCGACATGCTGGTCTTCTGATCTGTCCTTGTGAAAACAATTTTAAAATACCTCCTTTAATCTGAAAGGGTCCCATAACAAATAGATGTATGAGTCTCACAATACTTAACCCCCCCACCCCCACCCCAAAAGCCTCAGCCCTCTACAAGCGAAAGTTCTT
>JANHFO010008929.1:236971-249476 GCA_032468095.1 Pareas carinatus | reverse complement strand
AGTATCATAGCTAAGAGTCTTTTAAGTATTGAGATAAGGTAAAATCCCTTTCCAGCTGGTGGATCAGGCGAACCTGATAAAAACTCCCCCTGGCGACGGCTGCCATATGATCTTCTACATCCAGGAGGACGCCAAGATTGCGAGCCCTTTCTGTGGGGGTCAGTATTTCGCCCCCAATACCCAGCGATGGAGTCAGCTGGCTATATCAAGGCACCGGGAGCCACAGTCACTCAGTCTTGGAGGGGTTGAGTCTAAGTCTGTTCCTCCCCATCCCGATCCGCACGGCTTCAAGGCACTGGGACATCACTTCGACGGCATCGAAGTCTCACTTGCAAATTATGACAGAATGCTTTGTAGCAAGACCTGTGCCACCTGTGATCTGGATCCATGCCCCTTGTGCTCTCAGAAAAGGAATGTAGCAATGGATTTAGGAAGTTGCCCATTCTTCTTTATGGGAGCAAGTGTTACCTGCTGCCTTGAAAAAGGCCTTCATGCATCTTCACCTTAAGAAGTTCTCCCTAAATCTTCAGCTAAGTGAAAGTACTGTTGAGAGGATGGCGTGGAATTCACTACCAAGTACCTTAGAAAAACATCTGCTTGCTTTGCTATCACAATTTAGGCCTAGGTATTAAGGCTGATGACTCTGGGAATAATGTACTTCTTCTGGTCTTCTTAGACCTCTCAGCAATCTTTGATACCACCAGGCATGGTATCTTACTCAATTAGAAGGTCAGAGAATGAATCCATGATTTACAGTGGATTTAGTCCTTCCTGAATAGGTAGTTCCAGTCAGTGATATCAGAGAAGTTCAGTTGCCATTCATTTGTGTATTGTACAGCTCTATTATTTCACATTCACATGAATACTTTGGGAGAGGTGACTGAGCTGTCTGATGTTGCTATCCAATATCAAACTATGCACCTCCAGCCTGGATTGTGTCATATTGTGGTAGAGATCTTGTCCTGATATTTGGAGGTTATAAGGGCCTAGGGAACACTGAGGATAAAACCAACTAACACATAGTTCCTATTCATTCACTGAGATTCTCTGTCTCTCAAGAGGGAAGCATTATCCATTAGCGAGTAGGTCTGTGATCTGAGGCCCTTCCAGATTCACAGCTACTCCTAAATAGGTTGAAAGAGGCCACAGACTGGTAGTCTAATTTTGCTGAAACAACCTTTTTTAAAATTAAAAAAAACTTGTGTCAATAACAACATTTTTAATTATGTTTTTAAATGTGTTTGTTAAATCTTGTGTTTTTAAATGGCTGTACACCGCCCTGGGTCCCTTCAGGGAGAAGGGCGGTATAAAAATTTAAATAATAAATAAATAAAATAAATAAACATGTGTACAGCTACTCATTGCTACTTGTTTGGACTATTGCAAAAAGCTCCACATGGAACTACCTTGGAAACTACTTGAAAACCTCAGAATGTCGAACACCACTTACTAATTGGTGTGGCTCACTAGCAGCACATAATTTTGATGCTTGGTCCAGCACTGGTATCCAGTACATTTCTAATTCAAAAACATTGGTTCTTATCTATAAAGCTCGAGGTGATTGGAGCCAGGATGCATGCAGTATTACTTTATCTCATTAGTATCAATCTGTCTACTACCTGCATCCTAGGAGAACCGGTTGGTTTCCTCCCATTTTTGTGAAGTGAATCTGACCAGGAGGTGTTGGTTTTTTTGATTACAGTCCTAATCTTCAAAATAATTTGGGCTCAGTAACTGAAGTTACCAAATCCAAAGCTTTACCTATTTTTACATCAAAGAGAACAACTATTAATTTAATGTATTCAATAAAGAGATGAGTTTTATTGTTTTATTCAACCAGAAACTCCTTAGAACTTAGATGAAGCAGAGACCACAACACTGCAGGATTAGAGAATTCTAAAGGAGTCATAAATTGTTTCTTACCACATCTAGCTCCCAAAGTATATTTTTTTCATTGTTGGCTTGCTAATTTCACCTGTTGCCTTTCATCACAATCACAATGAATGAACCCTATTCGCAACAAATCATCTCCATCTAGAAACACAATTATTCACATAGCAATAGGTGTATTAGGTGCTACTTCCTGTCATCTAGATTTTACTTGAAAACAATAAAAACACATCCATTTTCCAGTAAGACAGAAAATGAAACAAACTACAAAAATGTGCTATAATTTTATGTGTTTTAAAATTACATACAGGGAAGGAGCTGGGACAGCGAAGAGACATTATAAAGAGCTCCTTCAAAAGAGGCTTTTTTCTCACCCGATTCTTAATCTAGTACCGTATTTTAAATACTAGTCTTGTGCTGCCTTATTGCAATCCTCAGCATATAGAAAGAACAGAGAAAACTCTGAGACTTTACTAATCACCAAGGGAAAAAGAAGGAAGAGACAGCATAGATATTCTGCAACGAAGTTATAGCCAAATCCACAAAACACCTGAAAGTCAACAAACAAGGAGGGAACCAACTCCTGTAAGTACGGTAATTCTATTCCACCAAACTCTTTCAATGGATATGATGCTTTAGAGTGGAATTTACAATCATAGATTGAAAGTCATGAGCTTATGGATCTCTCTTTTGGGAAGTGGACTCTCCCGGTTCCGAACATACTGATGCAATCTGCCCAGCACCTATACAGTTATTCCAGGATAAGGGTGCAAATATTAACTAATCTGATAAACCTAAAGAACAAAAACATAATTGACTTCCTAACCAGACAAAGCCTGCTGACATCTTTAAGAATTCCATTTTTGTGTTGTGCACAGTTAAAATCAAAGGAGAGTCCATAAAAGATGCCTTTGTAAAATATATTGAAAACCAATCAAATGAAAACACTGCTAAAGTACAGATCTTCTGTATAAAGTATATTTTCTATTTGTGGAGATTTTCAGTCATTCAAGTCATAGTTGTCTCAAAGGTACTTTTTTCTTCAAAAGGCAACGGGGCTGTTTTTTCCTTAAGAACTAGAAAAAGAAGAAAACAGTCCAGTTGCCCTTTGAAGAAAAAAGCACCTTTGATATATATGTTCTATCATTTCTCTAGCAGTATTTTGAACCCCACGAAATAACATTTCTCCATCAATAGTTATATGATCAACATTTCAAAAGCTAGTCTAATTCCTTCCAAAGCAGAATTTAAACTCAACTAATGGTGTTGAAGCACTCTTCCCTCACTGGAATATTGTATTAAAGACAATTGATGCAAAATATATGTTTGGGACATTCCAGGCTAAGAACATTTGCTACAAACCATTTTCATTTCAAAGCACCTGAGTTCCCAAAATGTTCAAACTTGTGAATCAGAATGGTTTGAAACACTGTGCCTACCTACGCTATCTTGAACAAGATAATTCATTTTAAGGTAAATCTTTCTGCTAATTGTTCCACAAAGCCTTCCAATATTTATGCCTGCCAAAGTCAACCTTCAGTAAGGAACTCTCTGCTCAACAACCCAACTAACATAATAATTAACATACTTACAAACCGAATATTCCTTTTTTTTAGTTAAGAATTGTGAAATGGGTCTCAATGACTTAGATTCTGAGTGTATGTTTATACTGTCCTCTAAGCTTCAAATCAGATAATTCAAACATCAGTTTCAACCATTTTCTTTAAGGGGCCATGTCTCTATTTGGGGGACTAGGGGGTTGAAAACAACAAAAGAACTAGTATATGGAACCAGGTAAAAGAATAGTTCATGCAGCAAAGTTTAATTTTCTGATATTTGGCATTACAATTAAGATAAAAGTTTCATATTTTCCCTACCAGCATTATCAAAGAGTCTTCAGAGCTGTACTGAATTTGGACTTTCCAACGATGTTAATCAACTAATTCCAGTTTCCATTTACCTGCTAACCGTACACAAAGGGCAGATATATGTGGCTGTTCCTTCCTCTGACCTGGGAAACTGTCAAAGCAAAATAGAAAAATACAGTGCTCCCTCTCTACATGACTGACACTTTAGTACCTCAAGTTAAGATACAGATTATTTGTTTCCACTGGAGCCCAAGCGCAAACTGAAGAGGTAAGCTTAAAGCAGCAAAGTCTTTACAAAATGATCTAGAACTCATCCAGCCTAATACTTCAGCTTAATAGGCAGAGATAATTATTTTGTCTTAAGGTTTCATAAAAAGTAAAAGAAATCAAGTAGGCAAGCAATAGTTCTGTATGCTGTGGTTACCTATGAAATGAAAGCCACTTGACTCCTTCACAGAGCACAACACCCGAAGTCATAAGAAGTTCAGCGAAGTACTGAGTTTCAATTCCTTCCTCCTCATGTTTTTTGAACTGGATTCCAGAAGTTGTTAATAGCTCTATAGAATCCTGGGCATACATGTCCTCTCTAGAAGAATTATTATTAAAAAAATCACTATTGTTAATAGAATCGTAAAATAATTTTAAATCAACTACCAGCACAAAGCCCACTAATAAATCACCCATATAAGAGTTTTACACACATACACAAGCAGAGTTTACAGAGTTCTGCTCCCAGGTAATAGAACTATTAAATAAGACATATTGTGATACTTACTAAATGCATGCTATTCATTAGACAAAATTCCTTTTGACGCAACACTATTAATGACTGCAAATCTCCATTCACTTCCTACCAACTATTTACTCCTAATGTTAGCAGGAAACAAATTTGGACTTTGAGTATAATATTGCTCTGACCAGAACTTATGTCATCATGATAGGTGATTCATTGGTCAGTAATAGGGATCTCTGTATATTAGTATTTTATGGCGTTCATGGAGACTGCGGGCTTGTTGCAAATAATCATGCCCCTAACAAATATAGGTGAGCACATACTTGGCCTGATCTTTACTTTGAAGCAGATGAGATATGAATATGGAGGATACTGATATCATTACTCTGGTCAGACCACTTCCTTATCAAACTGTACATCAAAGATGCCCCAGGCCTCTGTGAAGGGCAGCAGAACTCTTGGATAAGTTTTCTGGACAATTTGGCAGGAAGTTTCATGACATCCTGGTTGATCACCAGAACATGAAGAGAGCTAATGTGTAGGATGAATTTGTTTCTGTGAGGCCTTTGCCTAACTAGAAATCACAAGCAGATCCCTGGCTGATTAAAGAGGTGAGGGAAATGAAGCTATTGAGAAGAAATTTAGAGTGACACTGGTGAAAACCCAGAAGAGAATGTGACTGAGCACTAATAAGAATTCACATTCAAACTGACAGAAAATGCATTTTTATTCACAAATTGCACTCCCAGACCCGACTACTTATTTATTTAACTTCTATGCTACCCATCTTGCTAAGGCATCTAAAAGTATTCCTCTTACGAGTAATTCTGAACCTTCTGAAAAAAAGATGGGCAGGACAAAGTGCATGTAGACACCTTTTTTAGTGGATAAAGTCACCCACCAGTATGTTGCCAGATGGATAATGTTCAGAGTGATGAAAGGAGCAAGGACTTGTGATACAAGCTTAAGTTCATTACTTGTCTGTAATTAGCTTGAGCTTGTAAACTCCAAGGAAATCATTAGAATTCCCTGTGGTATGAATCCTACCATCTGTGGACTAGAGCCACATATTTCCTGTATCCTTTGAGTGATGGGGAGGGGACGGATAAACAGCTAGATGCGTGAGACACCAATTATTCTTTAGGGAGGAAGTAATATCACCTGCCTTGAAGGAAATAACAGTGTGCCTTCTTCTAAAGAAATCTTGACTGAATTCAGCTGCTTTTAACAACTTTCTCCCAGCTTCCAACCTACTGTTTTAGAGAAATTTTTTGAAAAAGTGGTAAAGAACTACTAGCAGGGGATCTTATAGATAATGGATTTTTTGGATTTCTGAAATTTAGGAATATTCATGGAATGAAAACAACACTGATCACTCTGGTCAACGATCTTTGTCAAGATTTGCATGAGAGGACTGCACCATCCCTCTCAATGGCATTTAGCACCATGATCCTTACCGTCTTTCTGGATAGAAAGATGAGTGAATACTTCTACTTTATAACCAACACTGAAATCCCTAGTTGCTCCAATGGGCCATAGCGATCAAGGTTCTTACCTATATAAACATTTACATTATGTGCTAGGGGATGTCATGTGCCAGTTCAGGATGAGGCATCAGCAGCATACCACCTCTGCTAAGTCAATGTGACACAGAAAGCCTGACCTACCTATAAGCTTTCATGGTCTGGATGGAGCAAAACAAGATCGGATTAAATCCTGTGAAGGATTTGTTTTGCTCAACAAAGTATTATGGCAATTCAGTATCATCAGGTACAACAACTACTTTACATAGTATATACTATATAGTATACACATATACTTTATATGCTGAAAAGTTGGTTCATGATGAGGAAGAAGGGGGCTGAGCTTGCAATTTCTGCTTAGTCAGCTGCAGAGACCATAGACAGAGGAATATGGTGCTCCACTTGCAGACTACCTAGACCAGGGGAGCCTGATGATGGAATTCAGGCCTTGATCGCTAGACAGCTGGACTTCTACAACATTTTTTGTAAGATAGTCTTTGATGATGACTGAAAAGCTGCAGTTGACCAGAATGCAGCAATCAGACTGCTAGTGGGACAATCCACTTTTGAAGCTGGATGAATTAACAATTTTCTGAGTTCAATTCAAAGAGATGTTTATTAACCTACCAAGCCTTTCATGACATATCACTGACATACATTATATACCACTTTGTTTGCTGAGAAAGTATATGGCTGTAACTGACTATAGATATTCACCTTGGGATAGATATTTTGCTATATTTTAATGTGTGGGGGATTTTTTTACTGTCTTGAACATTGTTCAGATTCACACAATCAGTAAGATCTACATACATTGCAAATGAATAAACTAAATTTATACCAAATTCTGCTAATATCAATAACTTTCATCCAGAGATGCATAAATTATGAAGCGATATTTTCTTATTGCTTCCTCCTTCCTGGAAATCCTACACCCAAAAGAAACCAAATTAAGAGGATCCAGAGAATCCTATGAAGAACAGAAAACAGGAGAATACAAACTTTGGCAACATGAGAAGAAACCTTGGACAGATTTCAATTTTGGCTGATATTCTTCTGACTTCAGCCCATTCCAGAAATTTTCCTGACAAAGCCTCTATACAAGGGCATTCTTACATTCATACTTGATATAAACCAGTGAATGACATCAATTTAAAAGTTCAAGCATGTATACAAAGGATTTAATCCTAACTATCTCAACTAGCCTTCCCTACAGAGGTTTTTAAAATAATATTAATAACAAACCTGAGATTGAGTTTTGAATATGAGTTTTGAGAACTTGAACAAAACAAGTTTGATTTACATAGGCATAATCTATCACACTTCCTGCACTTAATGGAAAAATACAAATAAACTATATAAATTATTTAATTATAAAATACTTTACACACTTAAAAACACACAGTCAAGTTCCAGAACTTACGTTAAATTAAATTTAAAATTAAATTGCCATGTTGAAGTTCCTGGAGGGTATTCACCTTGCTCATTCATGAATGTCAACCCTAACTGGATTATTTTAAGTAAATCTACATTACAACGGAGTAGCTGGTACTGATAATCCGCATTGCTTCTGAATTCCCCAATAGGTCGTGCAACTACACCAGGAAATTCTGTGTCCTGAAAAGCATAAATGTGAAAGACAAAATGGAAACTATTAGAAGAGCAATACAATTCATCACTTTTTGTAGCTAGCTGCTTTAAATGCTCTGTATACTTTTCTTGATATAAATAATTAAACATTGAACCCAATTACTGTACTGCGGTTAACTCAGGCATTATGGGTAAACTCAGGAGCTGTACAAAGAAGCTTATTTATTAATCTAATTATTCAACATTAGCTTGTTTTATTAACATATCATGAGATATGGCAAATAGAACTAGGAACTATAAAGACAATATATGCGTATATTCAGAAGTAATTTTTATTAATTACTTTCAACTTTTTTCCAATGAAATCAGTAATGGGAGACAGATTGGTCTATTGGTGAAGGCAGAATTCCCAAAGGCAGTTTCATTTGCACAAACGGGTGCGCTTGCCTGACACTCCCCGGGTGCGCTTGCCTGACACTCGCACAAATGGAATCCGTCCACTTGTCCGCTGCTTGCGTAAATGGAGTATACATGCACCTTTGCCCATTGCTTGTGCAAGTGGGGATGTGCGCATAGACATGCACACTCACTCGCCACATCCATGTCCCATTTTCGAAGGGTTCAAGGCCCGGTAGTGGCTGCGGACTAGGAACCCCTAGATTAAGGCAGCCATGTAGAAAGTGGGAGACTGTGAATTCTAGTCTACCACTTTAGCCGTGAAAATCAGCTGGGTGACTTGGATCAGTCCGCCACTCTCAGCCCAACTCAGCTTACAAGGTTGCTGTTGTGGTGAAATTAGGAGAAAGGTGGGTTGAATATGTTTGCTGCCTTGAATTATTTGTAAAAATAATGAAGGTAGGATATATATAAATAACTAAAATGGAAATCTTGCTATTTTTGAAGATATGTATTATTTTCTTTACATTTTTCTTTTACAAATCATTTACACTGCCTCTGTAAACAAAGACGAATACAGATATTCTCAACATCTTACCATGGCAACATAGTTAAACTTCCGTATAACCTGACGAATTTTCTTCATTTCTTCATCCAGGTTACAAGCCCACACTTCACAGATTCTTTGGCTGTGATCTACTATGGCTGCTGGCATAATTAGGAGGCTTCAGATACCAGGCATCAAAAAGGTATACTTGATGAAAAGTCAAT
Organism: Pareas carinatus; assembly: GCA_032468095.1. Taxonomy (NCBI): domain Eukaryota; kingdom Metazoa; phylum Chordata; class Lepidosauria; order Squamata; family Pareidae; genus Pareas; species Pareas carinatus. The sequence goes on along the minus strand of JANHFO010008929.1, from coordinate 240,705 downwards.
TTCATAAAACAAGTTTAAATGTTATACCTAAAACAGCAAGACAAGAAATAAATAATTCTAATGAATTTACAAACACAAACAAAATTATCAAAAAGTACTTGACCACTCAGCACACTACAGCAAAACCCAAAGAAGCAATGGAAAGGATAACACTGTCATACCCCCAAAACATCTTAAAAACAACTTCTTAATTTCACAACACTTGACATACTTCACCAGAGTTTCAAGTATTGTAGACCAAGCTAAATCCAAAAAGGCTAGACAATTCCTGATAGTTTGGCACTTGGACAAATCAACCATCAACAGGTGTAAAAAGATCAACAATATTTTTACATACCATTCAAAAGTCACAATAAAAAAGCTAAAAAGGAAAGAAACAACAAAAAAACCTCCAAGACACCTCACCTGCAATTCAGTTAAGCAGATATTAATACCAGATTGAACACCCAACAATTAAGAAGTAAACCTATATCCTAATCAAGAAACTACCACTTCAGCTAAACCATCAAGCAGTGAACAAAAGTCTAATCAAGGAACTACCAAACAGAAAAAAACATCTCCACCAACACTGAAAGGGCTAGCTACTGTTATATAAACAAAAAGTAAACCTCACTCTCTTCTAAACACTTAAGGTATTATCTAATCTGGTAACAAAACAATTGTAAGCAAACAAGGAAGCTCAAACATCACCAAAACTCCACAAAACTCCACAAAATTCAACTCTCTGGACTATGAGGAATATAGGGGGGGGGAAGGAAAATATACATATAAATTAGCTTACACAACTTTGTCAACTAAGATTACCTCATTTGCAAATTTTCAGAAGTCAAAAAAAATCCTAGATGAAGATCAAATCAACTATTAAATTGTTAGATGAATAGCTTGCAGTAGAAACTTCTTCAAGAAATAGCTTCCATTGAGCTTAATAAAACTTAATAGGATATATAGAGCTATATTACAATTCGTCACAGACTCCATAATGAAGTAACAATATATTAATAAAAGTAAACATAAATGATGTTTATTTAAATTAATCATATATATAGAATGTGGAACATAAACCAGCAGAGAATCACATCAATAATTACTATAATCATTTGAAAAATAAAATCTAATTTGCACCATTTGATTTTACTGAAAAAAATACTCATGTGCGTTTAAAGTTAACTATGCACAGCAGTTTTATTCATATTAACTTTGAAGTAAATCCTTTATTTCAATTAATAGTCATGCTAATATGTAGATATAAATTTACTTTCAACTATTGTTTATTTCTATGGGATTTCTTTAGTATATTGTGAATGGCAACTCTGAATATTTTCAAATTAATCCAATAAAATAACAGCCATTGGTTGCAATCTACCTAAGACATTTTAGTTAAACCATGTTTTTGTAATCAGTTAATCTCAATGGCAGTAATAAAGTTTAGTATTTATACTGGCTACTATTGTAAAACAAAACATGCCAACTGATCAAGAAGAAATAAGCAATGAATGTAAAAATAAGAAGTCTATATCTTGCCGTCAAATGTATGCTCATTTCCTAGATGTGCCTCAAGAAGATATATAAAATTAGAAATATTGTTCCATGTACTCCCTTCTCCTGCAATCTAGGAGATGTCCTTTTTGTTAGTGTTAAAGAACTTGAAGATTATTCTGCATATTTAAGCAGTGTCCTCCATTTGTAGCAGAAAGCAATCTAATATGAAACACTATGGTTCTAGACTGTAATCTGTCCTAAATGTTTACAGCAATTGGCAATTCACCAATTGATTTGGACCTTAAAATTCTTGCTCTCTGACACAGTTTGCTAGGAAATATGGAACCTCTAATCCAGATAATCTGGAGAGTACAAGACTGCTATGTCCTGTTTTAAGACATAGAACAAATTACTATAATAATCAAAGCATTAAACAATATGTAGATCTAACCGTACCTAGGTGAACTGAAATTCTTAGGTTTAGTTTAGAGTTTAGCCACAGAAAACATTAAGAAAAATTGATAAATATCTATGCATGTTAGTCATGTAAGCCTATAGATAGCCCTTGATCAACAACCAAAATGGAGCCTGCCCATTATAGTCAAATATCATGACTGACATAAAGTGCCCACATGATAACCTCACTTAAGACCGCCCATTCCTGCTGCAGCTGTTAAGTGGAGCACAGATTGTCTCAGGGGTCACAGGGAAGCCCTGGGAGGCCTAGTACAGGTTCTTGCCACAGGAATCCCTCACACTTTCTTCAGGCCTGTGGAAACCAAATGATGGGGGCAACACCTTATGATCAGACATAAGGACAAACAACAGTGGGAGTGCTGCAATGGCCATAACTTTGGAACGGAATCGTAAGTAGCTTGGGGGGGGGTTGCTGTAAGTCAAGGACTAACTATATAACAACCTGATCAGATGCAATTGTATCATTGTTGATATGTCACCAATGCTCATATCTCACAGAAGTAACTTAGATTATCCATTGTAGCTACAAAGTTTTTAAGCTTAATTATCTGTATCAAATTAGCCATCCATTCCTAACCTTGTACCCAGCAGATCTATTAGGCAATTTCACAACCAATGGCTGCAGATAGCAAGAAATCATTTTAAAGTCAGCAACATAGAACATAAAATATATCTGTTAGATTTATAGTTTGTTGCACAGTCAGCCAGATGTTCAGACTGGATTTGGCATTTTTGTCAACCTATGAAGACATTTCCAATGAGATAGGCAGGTGTGGATGCTTGATGGTGTTACAGATATTGCTGCAGGATAGAAGCTGCTGTTATAATCATCTGGAAGACTTATAGTTGGGGAAAGCTTGATACCACATTTCTTGCCCAAATTCAACAGTTTTAGTTGTTCTGTTCAATACCTTTCCTTCTATTCTCATCCTTTCACTGAAAAAAATAAAAATCCAGCAGTCTCACTTTGCTATTTATGCTTCTGTCCCAAAGTGCCAAAACACAGTGTAGGTCAGTGGTCCTCATGACTCATTATGTTTTAGATAGCCATTCCCCCCCTCCCATCAGTGCTTTTCTTGTAATAGGACGCAGTAGAACGCAGTTCCGGCACCTTTTTTTGCCTTAAATACAATAAATTAAATTTATGTTAACAACTGGATATATAATATAAGATTTACAAGATGTGGGTTCCAGCACTTTTTTTTACAAAAAAGCACTGCCCCTCCCATACTACTTTATTTAATAGTAGAACAATAACAACTACCAGAACCTTGGATAGTCCCATCGACCATCCACTTTGGGTGATCATGATTCCGAGCAAACCCCACTAGTTTGGGTACTGAAACTTCTGTAAGAAAACAACCAAGCTCTGAGGGCACCAAGAACCCCTCCCCCTCATGACTTAGCCAAAAGCATGTATGTATGTATGTATGTATGTATGTATTTAGGTTTATATACCGCCCTGCTCCCTTAGGACTGTATAGTTAGTTATACACTCAGCTCCGTACACCTGAACGCATACCTTGGTTACTGTTGAAAGAGAATAAAGATGGGTCTTTGCAACGGCCAGGAACGCTCTTATAACTTCCTGCACCATTTTTTTTAAAAAAATATCTTTTTTGAGGGGAGAGGGAGGGAACCTCGGAAAAGAGAGCGGCAGACGTCGCTATGGGTAGATCTGTTCAAGGTGAGGCAAGAGACACCTCTGGCGTTGCTGTCTCGGGAGGGAGGGAGGGAGGGAGGGAGGAAGGAAGGAAGGAAGGAGGGAAAGGAAGAAA
>JANHFO010008929.1:212318-223592 GCA_032468095.1 Pareas carinatus | reverse complement strand
TCTGGGAGTTGAAGTCCACCAGCCTTAAAGGGACCAAGGTTGGAGACCTCTGTTTTATAGAACAATTCAGATGCCACTTACTTGTATATAAAATGAATGGGAGCGGATTGTGGATGTAGGGTCCTGTTGTGGTCTTCCCGATACAGAGGGTTCAGATAATCAGCACGGTTCTTCCATAAGTGAGCCCAAAGTGAATAAGTCCGTTCTTGAATTCTGAGGGACAATTTATAATAAAATTTGATGAACAGCATTTGCTATTTCCCTTATTCCCATATTGAAAGGCTTCATGAACATGTCAAAAGGGTTGATACACATTTAGGAAGGGTAAAATCCAACTATTTGGAATTAGGTGGCCTTTGTAATAAAAAAAAAAATCTAAGCTCTTCAGATATTTCTGAACAAAAACCCTCGTCACTATGGCAAGTGGTTAAGGAACTTAGGAAAAATCTCAGCCTACAGAACTAAATTTCCTAATACTGCATAGACGCTATGGCACCCTATGCACAAATGTGGCCTGAGTAAATTTTTGTTCTTGTTTTAAGCTTTGTATTTGGGATCACCCACTAAGAATAATTGTGAGGAGATTCAGAATTAATAAAAGGAAGCATTAGGGAATATTAAGGAAAGGGATTTACTGCCATAATATGTGACGCTTGTCAGGGTATTTGTGCTCTGATCTGGGCCGGTGCTAACACTAATACATCTCATTCTGTAACTGATTCTGTGAATTAACTACCACCACCTCAAAAATCCAGAGTCTACTGTGCTTTGTAAATAAATCAATAGGTGGTAGTGTTGGGTTATTCTGGGCAATAGCAGGGAAGCCATTGTCTCAGCAGACTTGTAAGGAACTAACCAGGCTTTATTTAATTCCAACACTCATGGCTTTTATTCTTATAACATTCTGGGAACTGTATTTTTGATAATTTTCTGACAATAGCAGCCAAGATTTCATTTAATTCATTTTAAGACAACTATATTGGAAAAATTAGAAATTCTCATGGAAAAACTCTGAACATATTATCAGACAATCATAGCTGTCCAATTGAGACTGTTTTCTCAGGCTCTCTAAAGTTATGTTTTATATTTCTCTAAGAGAAAGGATCAATTTCCCCATCTTCCAAATAACCTTTAAAATGAGAATATCATCTTACATTCATGACAATCCAGCAATGGACATTGATTCAAGTTTCAAACATCTTCCTTTCAAGTTAAGCAGTTTTGAGATAATTATTCTGGTTGCAATGAATATTCAAGGGGATAGATCTTTTATTCTTTAGCAGTATTTTCAAAATTTTACTGATTTTTTTTATTATTGTATTGAGATTTTAACATATAACCAGTTTGAAAGGATTGTACAATTTTCTCTTATGTATTGGTTAAGACTCCACATTGAAGCTTCTTGTTTATCAGAATAAAATATTTTAAAAAGTGTCTTACTTGAGCTCCTGTCTTTCCTTCTGATTGTTACACAAGAAGTTTCCAAACTGGCAGGAATATATATGATGCTGTATGTGGATCAAAAATCTTTCATTGAATTCAAAGGCACAAGGGAACTGTTCCATAAGTTGCCAAACACACTCAATAAATTGATCGATAACTGGTGATATCTCCTTTGGGTCTCCATCTAAATTGCCATACCTGCATCAATGCCAGGGGAAAATATTAATTCACAACTGTTACCTTTCTGAAATTCTGGATGTTGGCACAATATCTTCCATTCTAATTGTCAATTCTTTTGTTTGCTTCATTTGCAGAATAAAATTTGCCAGAGTTATATGTATCCATGCCAGTTAGAAGGTAACCACAATTATATCAAAATGGCATGTTCTATATGATATCCTCCTGGGGGCAGCTACAATTGCATATTTGTGCCCTGATGAGTGGTGATAGTACCAAATCTTGGCCCTTGTGTGATACCAGGTGTCCTTTCCTTCCTTTGCCTGCCCCCTCTCCCCCATAGATACCTGTAGCCAGCTAAAGCCAGACTAGCTAAAATCTCAATGGATTTTACTAATATATTGATTAGCCCAATAAAGAAGATTGGGGTCATACAGCACCACAAGTGCCATAATGTGATTTTTGTGGTTTTCACATAGGTTAATGTTTGAACCTGGTCACTGTACTTTAATTTATAAGTCACAATTTATGCTTAGAGGTATATGTGAGCCAGACTAATATGGCTTTTTAAACAAACAGTACCTAAAAACTCAATTTAGTGCAGTGTATAAATCCAGCCAATAAGCCTAGAAAGACTTTTCAAAAGTTAAATAATAAAAGGAAAGGTGATTAGAAAAAGGGCCAGTTGTACTCAATAGAATTTGGACCTGGTTAAAAATGAACAAAAAAAAATTAAATTTAATATCATTTTCAATTACATTTCACTATATTCATGATGGGACAGCCAGGTTGGTCTGGTCTAGACCCAACACCAACAAAATTTGATAACTCTGGGTCAATCATTATTTCTCAGTCTTAGATAGGTGTCATTGGCCAACCACTTCCCAAATGTCACTAAGAAAACTGCATAGGCCTGGCCATGTAGTTTCAAAGAGTCAGGAATGACTCGCGTAACCGCAATAAGAACATGATGCCATCAGGACTGTTCATCTGATGTTTCCTGGCAACTAAGTACCTGCGTGCCACTTCATAAACCCATACTAAAGAATCATACTTACCTATGATTAAATTTGTGACCAAATGAGACCCAATCTTTATCAATTAATACCTGAAACAAAAAAAGTAGCATCAAAGGAGATTACTGAGGTTTTTTTAGAGAAGAAATTTATGCTTCTTATTCTAATTAACTGGATTATTAAAAAATAATCCTGAAATTTCACAACCAGAAAAAGTAGAATGGGACAATATACCCATGGCCAGCTCGCCACTGCCAACTTGCTGGCTCTCCAAGTCACTGCAGGGCAACTCCGCATGACTAATTCAAGCTGGCCATGGTGAGTTGGCTGCGCTGAGCTGTCCTAGACCCCAGAAAAAGGGTAAGATCAGGGACAGTGATCATATTGTTATGAATTTCAGAAATTGATTGGCAGCCTACCTAGATGCAAAATATAATTTTGTTATGCTGAGAAATTTGCCATCCATTTATAGAATAATTCTTAACACCTTAAGGTTAAGGCTATATGGTTTTTATTCAGTGCTTGGTGATACAAGGTTAACATTAATTGGCTACCAATCAATTTATAAAATATTTCTTAATGTTATCAGCTTATAATATTTCCCTCTGTCTCACTGATGGAACACGGGAACACTGAACAGAGGAACAATGACAGAGAATCTAAGTTTGATGACTTTGGAGTCCCCATAGCACTTTCGAGAAACCAGTTATTCATGCTGGCTGCATGGGGATATGTAAGGGAAATCTCTACCCATATTCCCAAACCAGGTTCTCAGAGAATAGTGATAATTTATGTTTTATATTAGAAAAAGAGAAAAGATATTTCCCACTTTTATTAGGAAAGAATGATAGGAATAGGAAACCACATCAAAATAGGGAAGAAATTTAGATGAGTTCAGATGGACAGCACCAGATACTTTACATTCCAGGGCTCGGAAGGAACTGGTACATGTGATCTCAGAATCACTAAACAGCATCTTTCAGAGCTCCTGGAGCAAGGGGTGTCAGACCACTGGAAAAGAACTGATGTGATTCCAATGTTCAAAAAATGCGGGGGAAGCGGAATCTGTAAACTACAGACCAGTCGGTCTTTCATCAATATTTGTTAAATCCTAGAAAAGATAATTACACAGTGGGTTTCTAAGCACCTAGAAATGAATAAGATTATTAATAAAAGTCAGTGTGGGTTTGTTAAAAACAGATCTTGCTGTCTTCTTTGCTCAAGTGATTAAATTAGTGGACCAGGAAATTGCTGTGGATATAGTATACTTGGATTTCAGGAAGGCCTACTTCTTGGTAAGATAGAGCAATGTGGGACAGACAGAACCACCACCAGATGATTTGCAATTGACTAACCAACTGCACTCAGCATTTAGCCTTCAATGAAACTACATCTTACATATAATTTACATTTAATTTGATGTCATTAAAAACCTCTTTCACTTTAATTCCATTAAAAATGAGCTCATAGCCTATCCCTTTTTCTTTTTCATAAAGTAGTCTCACTTACCATAAATCCTTTTATAGTTCTGTAATATGGATCTAATAAAAGGCTTGCTACAGAGCAGACCTGAGCAGTCCGGTCCCATCCATCGGAACAGTGAACGAGAACACTGACCCCCTCTTCAGCAATAGCCTAAAGCAAAAAGAAAGAAGGAGGAGTGTATCTTTGATTCCTACAGAAAGGAAAGTGATAAGAGCAGAAAACACAATTTTAAGTCTGTGGATTGTTAATTCTTAGCATCTCAAAGTAGAGCTGGAAATATCTCTGCTAAAAATATTGGGCAGTCATTGCCTGTCAAATCTGAATAATACGCAACTGAATGGATCAGTGGTCTGAGTCAGTAGGAAAGCTCTATTCCGGATGTTGCAGACAATGTAATATGCTGTGAAAGGGTTTTGCACATAGTGAATAGCTGTATTTTGCTGTATTTCATATACCATGAAATCTTTTCCTTCGTGAAGCCGCCAATGAGTCACCATGGCTTGCCTCCTATCACACCAATATTCTCTGCTATTTCCTTGCACCTTGACCTTGAGCTTCCTTTTTAATACTAATTATGTGCTTCATGTCCAGTTGCAGCATTGCAGTACACACTTATTCAAAGATACGTGTGACATTTAAAAGAGTATCAGGAAATTGGCATCACCAGTTGTGCTAGACAAGAACAGGTTCACAAGCTGATGTCATAATTTGGGCAACACTTGTCTGCACAATATCTAGCATCACATTCAGCACTGCCTTATTCTCTAGCCCAAAGTATCGCACATTTGGACCAGGTTAGCTTTATTCCATAACATATCCCTGCAGGTGGAAGAAAATCAAAATATTTCCATTATCTGAACTGGTGCACCCCCATTTTCATTTACAAATCATATATTGTACCTTTGCAATGAAGATGCCCGCATCCATAATGGCTTTGATGTGCTTCAACCAGCCTGAATTCTCTATCCCCCAGAGGAAATCACTCATTGAAGGAGATCTCAGCTCACAGACTGCAAAATAAGCTCATTTCAGCAGACCAGAATTGTTTGATTTGCTAATTTTATATGGTAAGCCTAGCTTAAAAGAGGGGGGGATTGATTTTCACATACATGTTGGTCACTTGTTTGTTGCATGGATGACTTGCAGACATGACAGGCCATTGTATACCATACCAGCTTGACTCCTTGCATTGCTGCAAGCCCTGTGCTTTTAAATTTTTGGGACAACATAACAAAGCATAATAAAGCTCCCAAAATGAAGAGACAATCAACAGATACTGAATTAACGATTGCCGTAATCAAGATCTCTCCATACTTTTAACCCATTAGATGTTTTTCTCCTCAAAATAGCGGGAGTAAGCAGCTATTTTATCTTCTGCATGCCTTTTTTTAAAGAAAGCAAGTAAAAGACCAATGTTAGAAGAAAGGGTTCGAGTCAACCATCCCTCTGCCATTTCCTTCTTAAAAAATCATAGTATCTTAAACTGGCATTTCATCTTGAAGATGGAAGACAAAAAGGAACTGTACAGTTGTGTAAGCTTGGCCATCCCACAGCTGCTGACGGGAATGGAAAAAAATACTTCTTGCCATATAGGAGGAATATGGCTATCAAACGTTCTTTCAAGGGTGGGTGCTTAGCAATTCAAAGTCCTACTGGTGCGAAATTCCCTACACACACATCCAAAGATATGGCAGACCCCTTTTCTATAGGCTGCAGAAGGGTTCCAATACCCGCCTTTATATCCAGATGTTATAACCTTAGATTAAGCCAATTCAGATATGTCAAACCTGGTGCACATATGCCAGGCTGTACTTATCTCCCGTGTGTTGGAAAATTAAGAGTGTTGGAGCTCCAACAAATCTGGAGGGCATCAGACTGGGAGGACCAGTTTCATCATTCAGGGAAAAGAGTGATTCTTTGCAGTTGATCACAAAATGGTATGTTCAAAACAGCATATCGGAGAACTTCGCTCATGATAGTGGACTGCTGACAGCAAGAAGCCTGTGAAATGATTAATGCATCTACACAGATGGGAGCACAAGCCATTAACAGCTGGATTTACTCTGAGACTGCATACCTCCTGTTTGCAAAGCCTAAATAGAGTCAAAATAGAGGTTTGTTCCCATATCAGAGTTAATATTTGCTTTCCACTTGACTGAGCAAAGACCACAAAGTCCTAAACGTAAGATCCTAAACGTAAGATCTAAATCAGCCAGGTCTGATAGCAGTAGCTAACCTGGAGTTCAAAAGTAGACTAATTTAGTGAGGAATCCAGTTACTAAGCAAAATCTCCATTAAAAGCCATTGGCCTTGTAATTCTTATTTCCATAAGGAGGCATAAGATGTCCTATTTTTGAAATGATAATACTATAAAGTCTTCCTTTCCCCTTATATTGCATTGTTTTTTTAATCTTAATCAGTTTCTATTTTTTTAATATTGCTTTGCTGTATTTTTAATTAATTTTTCTGTGCTTTCTAAGTCTTCCTTTTTAGGTTTTATATGACTATTACATTGTCTTTGTTATAGTTGGTCATTGTCCCTGTTTTTAATCCTGGTAATATAATAAATTGGAAAAACGCATTTGATTTGACACCTTGATTGATGCAGATCTGCCTATCACCATTAATTCTACAAAAAATCAACAGAAATGAGAATGAGAGCTGATTAGACAACAAGCACAATAAACAATATCCCAGATGTGGAGGAAATAAACCAAATCTTCTGTAATCTCAACTACGCACCATATAAATGTATTTCTTTTTCCAAGGTAGAATAAGGAGGGTAAAAGAAAAGGGTGGTACATATATAATAAGAAAGCAGAAACTGATTATCACAGTAATTATTAGAATGGCATGTAAATATTCTGCATTAAGCTACATGTACTTTGAAAATTATTGAAGAGATGCTTCCAGATGCAAACCCAGAATTGCTTAAATGCAGTTATGTCTTCTTTAAGGATTCCAAGCATATATGAAAACAGATGCAGATGAATTAAGAAAGTTGCATTAAAGCCAGGACTGCTTCAATGAATCAGATCCTTGAAGCAGCTATTAATTTTTCAAGCTCATGAGAAAGCACTTCTTCGGAAGCATTTTCAAAAACATACAGAGGGCCAATCTGAAATTATACAGAAGTTCCTCCAATGTCACAGAAGGAAGGATTCATAAGATGTATTCCCTATTGAAGAGGATCCCCTATTAAGTTGCTAAGCTCTCCAACTCAACAATATCAGACAGCAAGGCTGAAAAATATCTACAGGCAAAGCTCCAATAGTCACTGAAGCACAGGGTCAATTTAAGGCAACTTCTTCACTTTAGAAAATTTGTTTCATATTAGTGGGCTTAAGAACTGAAACTGAAATGCTCTTTGCAGTATTAATGAATCAAAATCCCTAATTTCAGTTTTGGTACTAATATACATTCAGCTCAGATTCTTAAGAAAAGATGGATGAATTCCAAGCTGCCCCCAGCATCTACAAAGATAAGATGTTACCTTCAAGCATTTTCTGGAGACTGCTTCTCATAACATGGATGTTCTCAATACCTATGAATTGAAACTTGATGTTTGAATAATTGTCTTCGTTTTCATACCCCTTCCCAACTGCTCGGTTTGCCATTGCATTGAGCTGCAAAGATCAGGGGGAAAAAATACCCTTCAAATCTCTGACATAATGTTCTTCCTTTTAAACTGAAGAGGAAATAAAAACATTAGCATTTGCCAAAAGAAAGAAAGGGAAGGAAGAGCCCTCTGCAATACTGGATTGTGAGTTTTATTAGTGAAAATATGGGTTGCATCCTGTATGTTTTAAAAAGCTATAAAATAAAAGTAAGAACTGCTGTCACCTTGGAGGACTTTGGAGCTTTTAAATTCTAGTGATTTCAATTGTACAATTCATCCAGAAGATGGCAACCTCTCTTCAGAGCCACAGAATACAGAACCAATCTGTTCTCAGATCCCAAATTATTGTTGACCTTAGCTGACTTTCTAGAGTGATCATTGAGCTTATTAACAATGACTGCTTTTTAAAGGAGGGAGAATAGGAAATGTTATTATGCTCTAGACATAGAACTCACTTTACCTATGTGCATATATGTGTATGCGTGTACCTTCAGCTCAGTGTCGAAATTTCTAGCCTATGGCCTTTAACCAGTGCACCAGACTGTCTCTCTCACCTTACCTACGGACAATGTAATCAAATATATGTTGAAGCATAAAGACTTTTTTGGAGGCTGCTACACTCAACAAAAAAGGCAAAGGTCAACAAGCTGTTGTTTGGCTCGTAGTATAGGCCCGGTGGATTGAATATGCATTTCCTAGAACCTAGCAAATCCTGTTCAAGCTCTGTGAGTTTTCCTTGACAGCATATGCCACATTGTACTGGCACGAAGGCTCTCTGTCCCAATATGGACTGTTGACCATATTACAAGTAGGTCTTTGGACATATGCTCTAATCCTATAAAGCTGGAGAGCCCTCTACTGCTTCTCACAAAATGCAAACAAAGTTATATTAATTATTATTTTATGACTGCAGAAGGAAAATATCCTAATAATAAAAGTTATTCCACAATGGAAAAGGCAGCCTTGGGGAGAAGCAGACTCTCCTTCTTTGAAGGCATTTAGGTTAGGTACAGGATGGCCATCTGTAAGACATGTAGTTGGATTTTGACATTAGAGAGGGGAGTAGGACTTCAAAGACGCTTCCAAATCTTACATTATATCCTTCTCTATTTATTATAGTGAGGCTATTACAGCAATTGTCTGCACTGTGTTCCATAATTGGATCAGAATCTTTGTTAACTGTTCCGTGATTTTGAGAAACGATGCTCTATATCAGTGATGGCGAACCTTTCAGAGACCGAGTGTACAAACTGCAACTCAAAAGCCACTTGTTTATTGCAAAGTGCCAACACGGCAACACGCCCGCCCCCCATGGCCAGCTTCTGCAGCCCGCTGTGAACTATGCTCGGATCCAACCTATGCTCCTCTCTCACCTTCGCCACAGACTCCACACCGCATTTGAGCTGCCCACCTTATCTCAGACAGGGGAGGGCGGAAGCGCTCCCATTGGGCTGCTGGGCAGAGAGGCGGATGATGTCAGAAATGCCCTCACGCGCACGTGGAGAAGGGGAAGGGAGCCCCATGTCCCTCTGGATTTCTAGTAAAGAAATCAGTGCTGGGGCGATGGCGCCCACGCCCACAGAGAGGGCTCTGAGTGCCGCCAATGGCATGTGTGCCATCGGTTTGCTACCACTGCTCTATATGCAGTGGAATTCTGCAAATTTCTACTCTTCATTAGCAGGAAGAGAGAGATCTTCATAAAGAAGAGATCTGTTATCTGCTAAAGTTACATACGGTAGTCTCAAACCAACCTATTTTAAAGCGTAGTTTTCATTTGGATAAAATGAAAACTAAAACAAAACTAAACTCAGCCTTGCAGCTCAGTCTCATGTTTTTCAAAGTTGATCAAGAAACACCTTTTCTCCATCTTTTCAAGGGAGTAGTCAATAACTTCATCTCTTTCAGTTCAGGCCCCTCCCCATTCAGTAATACATTTGCTTACTGAGACAACTAATTTTCAGATTGTAAACACTATTCCCATTTCTATGCAATCCTCCAGACCTAATAATGAAAAAAATAATATTTCTATTTGCTGAGATTTACCAACAAAGCTTCCCTTTAGTGCAATTTAAAACAGTTTGATTCACTCTAACCAACTTTGACTTTTTTGGGGGGGGGGCAGTTCTGAAACATTTCAGCCAATATTCAGCATAAAAAAAAGACAACAGAGTTTGAAGCCTCTTACTTTGGGGCGTGTATCAACAACATAGATAAAATCACTTCCAGGATTTGCCTTTCGGATCAATTGTAGCATTTGTTCATCTTCCAGGCATCTAGCGCTGAAGCCTGCTAGAGGTTGGCTACTTCGACATATGGAAGCCTAGTATATACAACAAAAAAGAGAGACCAGAACAGCCATATGCTTTATGGTGAAAATATTTAGTACATTCAAGCTTGGTTATAATTCTGTTTATAGTTTAGTTCCTTTTATTTATTTATTTATAATTCTATACTGCCCTTCTCCCCGAAGGGACCCAGCAAACTGACTTTTATGACTCATTTGTCACAAGGTGCCATTTTGAATTTTCCAGATGATATGATGCCAATCAAATGTGTTTACATTCCTAAAATGACCCCTGAATCACATAATAAAAATTAAAATAAGATTAACGTAATTCAAATCTGACCAATTAATCATTGCAAACGACTGATTACTTGATTAGCAAATTTTATGAATTTTTCTTCTCCATAACAACCTCCACCTTTAAAAAGAAGTCAAGTCAGATATGGTATGTACCATCCTTCCATTGCAAGATATTTTTGTAATCTTCTTTGACACAAATTCTTTCAAAATTCTTTCAATACTCAAAATCAGGTTATATTAAATAAATTATTGAATCTCATGCTTACGTTATTCTGTTTGTAGTAATAGGAAAGTGCCGGAAAACGCCTCCTACTACGAAATTTAGAGCTACCCACAATGATATGAGCAGTGGCTGATTTGGGCACGTAGATATCAGTAGGATATGAATCACACACCTGTCCCAGAATAGAAGAAAACAAAACTAAATATTTTTTACTGGCTTGTTCAAGCAGTCTATACAGCAATGTTTCTCAACCTTGCCAATTTTAAGATGTGTGAAGTTCAGCTCCCAGAATTCTCCAACCAGTCACGCTTGTTGGACAATTATGGGAGCTGAAGTCTAAACATCTTAAAGTTGATGAAGATGAGAAATACTGTTATATATATTTATTTTTTCAAACATTCTGCAATGAATTATTCCAAACTGGTTCATAAATAGCTATTTTATACATTTGCAGTGAACAAGAATGAATGACAATTCTGAGAAAGTTTTAAAAAGAACCTACGTTCCCTATGCATTACCATAATCAATATTCAGAATAGTCTGACACACCTTTTATAACTGGAAGCCTATTGTGAAATTCTGACAGATCTATCTGAAATTCTGATCTTGTCTATTTCTTTATTTATTTATTTATTTAGATTTATATACCACCCTTCTCCCAAAGGACTCAGGACGGTGTACAGAAAACATAAAAATTTAACATTGAACTTTAACAATATTTACAAAA
>JANHFO010008929.1:188720-198871 GCA_032468095.1 Pareas carinatus | reverse complement strand
GCCAGCCGACATTGTCTGGCTGACGGCACCCTGATGAGGCCCTCTCTGTGGGAGCGGACTGGTCGGTGGGAGATATTCTTTGATAACTGGCGCTCCTGCAGATACCATGTGTGGTACCTACTTAGATATTTATTATATTATCATTTAAAGTTGTAAAATGGGAGGGGGAAAATTAAGAGAAGAGAAAGAGAAATAAAATGGTCCAAGGACTTTTAGCTATCAGGTTGAGACTGAAGTTAACGGTTGCCTAGTTTGGTCTGCTACAGTGGGTGATGTCGCAATTTGAGCCTGAAAGAGTGAGAGGAAAAACCTCTCAGCATATTACTGCAGCTAATTGATTAGTTAGTTTGAACAGTTTTGAATGAACCAATCAGAGTACGGATTCCAGGCTTTAAGGTTCCTGCTCTTTTCAACGCGGTCAAGTTTTACCAGTATATAACTGACAGCAGGATCGCAGTTCCTTCCACACAAACCTTACTGAGAGCACGTTGAGTCACTGTCTTACTCCCGAGGAGAATAACAAAGAACACAGAGAGCTTTCCACATTTGGAAAGGAGAGAGCAAATGGACTTTGCTAAATAAGAAAACCTTTCAGGCTGTTGATGTTTCCTGGTAGGTTTTTATTCGTATGTGTTTTACATTAAACCAAATCTTCTCTCGAGGCTCCTCTGCCAGTTTTGATACTTCGGTGCATACTTCGGTCCCTTCGAATACAAAAACCCCTTTTTTATTTCACAGAAAGGACTCGAGTATAGAAAGTTAGTAGAGAAATTATTAATTCTCCCTGCTAAGAGGAAAGATGCTGTTGTAGAGAAAAGAGGCTATGTTTTCATTTCCGCAGAGGTATGAGGACACATTGCTGGAGTGCAAATTATCACTCCAATTTCAGCCATTCCATAAACCGTATCTTAATATCTGGCCTATAAGACAGCCCATTCTAGTTCGTCAATATGAATAAACACCATTGCTTACATTTGTCCTTAACCACAGGTAGTGCTGTATGCTCAATTCACCATGTTATACGTATACAGAACAACTTCCAGTGCCAGCTAATGCTAACCATGTTAATCTAAAATGATGGTTGCTATGCATTCACTAAGATTTAGCTATAAAAGAGTCATGTATATATGCGTTTCTAGAGTACAGCTTTGTATATCTGTAGTTCTTTAAATAATAAAACAATCAAACAAATTAAATCATAAATGCATTACATGGGACAAATTCACACAACATGCTTTTATAAATGGTGATTAATTGGTTTGAAGTTTGGTGTCAGCCAGTCATTTTATTGTAATTTTGCTATTAATTTTTCTTGGCACTTTTGCTACTTAAACAAACACTAGAATTCTTTTTCCTTGTAAGAAATCTTGCAGGTCACATTTTTTTTGTTATTATAGGATGTACTTCATGTGAACCTTTCCCTAGTTGGGTGCATCTAAGACAAAGATGAGATGTTAATCCCGTGATTCAGTTTGAGGAACATCTAACCTTTAACACTATTCCCTGTTGCTTAGCTTAACTTTTAAAACATTTTAAGAATTTATTCATTAATGATTTCACTGAGGATCAAAAAGAGAAATTAAAGGAAATACTCTGACATAGAAATGGAATGGTCTCCAACAGGTTTATTATTGTTTCTTCAAGTTAAAATAAATCAAGTCAGTCATTCTGAAACAAGTGGAATTTTATGATAATTATTGATAAAAGCAACCGTTGTCACTGAGCATATAATTTGGCAAGTAAATGGGTGACAACAATAAGTATTATTGTTCAGTATTAAATAACCAATTTGTAATACTCAGGACAGCTGATACAAGTTTACATTTCAAAAGGTTCATTCTCAAAATTATTTCCAATAAAAATGGGAATTGTTGGAAAATATCTATGCTATGATTGGAAGATGATTTATACATTATTGAGGTTTCTGGAACTAGAACAAAACTTTTCTGCTGACAATATCTAGTCACACCTCCCCCCTGGGAAATTTTTAACATTTTGTATTTTGAATTTTAATTTGGTTTTAAATTGATTTTAATATTGGTTTCTTGCTATTTTCAGCCACCTTAAATATTTTGTTTTAATTGTTTTTTAAATTGTGTATATTTATCTGTATATATGTTAATTTTACTGGCTGTACACTGCCCTGAGTCCCTTCGGGGAGAAGGACCATACAGAAATTTAATAAATACTAAATACTAATATCACCTTTGATCTTCCAATTAGATAATAAAAGTAAGGCTATCTATGCTAGGAGCATCTGCCAAAAGCTGTGTATGTCAAAAAGTCAACTGGCTGCTCTAATCAGAGCTGCCTATCATGCACAATGTTTCATGCAAATGGTGACTAATTATGGATCTGGAGAGAACTTTGGAAAAAATAGTGATAGTAGAAACTTAATTGATTTGATACATGACTCTGCAGCTACCTCTGATAAGGTCCCTAATGGTCCTATAACTAAAAACCCAAAGAAGCAAGCCAAGTCAATTACTCAAGATCATGACATACACGAATTTAGTAAAGCAAACATATACATTATGTTTGGAGAGACAAAAACAGAAAACAGTGCACAATTGAAATACAATGTAAAGAAAACATAAAAAAGAAACATTTACTTTAGCTTAACCAAAAGGCCACAACAAAGCATGGCTGCTTGTTTGACATATGTGCACTAAACCATATCCACTAAATCATAAAACATAGTTCCCAAACTAGAAAAGCTGAGTTCATACATTAATACTAAACGAAATCAACACAACCCTGAGCCAGTTGTAAAACAAGAAGCTTATTTATATGATGATGACAAACATTGGAGTCTGAATCAATTGACCTGGGGAGTTTTCCAATGAACCAGTATTTTATGGGACTTGGGGGAAAAGGAGAAAGGATAAGTAAACTCTTCAGCCTTAGATTAAAGTAAATGGTAGATTATGGCTAAATGTGTTTTTTTAATGTGTTTTTGTATTAAGTAGTTTGATTCTATCTTGTCTATTCTGTGTTGTGAGCCATTTAGACTCAGCTTTGAGCTGAATTTAATCATCATCATCATCATCACAAAATACACAAGGGTAGCAAACAGAAGTAGAACAATTATGGCAAAAGAAAACAAAGATAGTGCCAATAATAATAATAGGAACCTTGGGTGCAATCCCAAAACATCTGGAGCACCACTTGAACACCATTAGTGTTGATAAAAATCACCACAATTAAAAATATAGCTTTACTTGGAACAACTTACATCTGGTGATGGCACTTTTAACAAAATCAAACAGTAACATCTGCCTATCTCAGATCCTTGGGAAGGACTTGGAAGGTGAACAAAAGTGCCAAATCCATTCTAAACATTTGACTGTGCAATCAACCATAATAATCATAATAATATAAAATATTAAAACATTTGCAGTGTCGGCTGTATTACAAAGTTCTACTTATTTGGAATCCAAAACCTACATAGGTGATCCTCTACTAGGACAGTTTACAGTGAAGAAGATAATTGCAAGATTTTGAGTTTCATAAATTTTTCATTAGACGAGTCAGTTAAGGAAAAAAGAAAAGAAACCTGTGGCTAATCTTTGAATGATCCCTGGGAGGGATGCTATTCCAAAGGGCAGGAGCAGTAACGGAGAAGACATGCTTCCTTGGTCACACAAGTCAACTACATTTAATTAAAACCTGGACTGTTGTGTCCGGGGTAACCAATTAGGAGGGCATTTGCAAACACAGAAATTCCTACACAGCTGATTGGCAGGCTGCCCACTTGAAATCACATAAAGAGGGCAGCCTGCCAACAACCGTTGTTCTTACTGTGCTACCCCCATTGCCAATTAAGACACCGGAACTAATCCGCCTCTGCCTCATCCTTATGAATCCAGATCCTCGCAATCTAACACTGGCGACGAAGTGGGCCACAGGACCACAGGCAGAGTGACGCATTGGATCAACTGGAACCAACCTTCCCCGGCTGCAACAGAAACCCGCATTGTCCAACAGTACTACAAGAGCCGCAAAAGTGAGAAAATCACAGCAATTGCATCGTGTCAAATTCAAAAGGGAGAGAAACACACACCAAAGAAATGGCAGCAAACACTTCAACTCAACATTCATTCGACCCTGTTTTCGACCCAGATATGGAATTGTGGGAACAATACATGGAGCGCTATGACTGCTACCTCCACACCAATGACCTGACCGGCTTACCTGATAAGAAACTGAGGATGCTGTTCCTCAGTCACTGTGGCAAACCCGCATTCTGAGGAGCAAAGGCACTCACAGCCCCAAACCCAGCACACATGCTACCCTGGATAGACCTAATAGAAGGACTATGTACCATTTTACACCAGCATCAGCCAAGCTCATGAAAGTATTCGAACTCTGCTACCGCAGACAAAAGGCGAAGAGAACCATTAACCAATACATTGCGGCACTTCAAGCCATCGCAGTAAATTGCGAGCTGGGTGAGATGAATGAGATCCTTTTAGACCAGTTCATCTATGGGCTCCGAGACAAGACCCTGCAGAGGCACCTCATGGTAAATCCCAGAATCATCCTGTAGATCGCCATCAAAGAAGCCCGAGTGGTGGAAACGTCGGTCATAGCAGGAAGCCAAGTATCTAAGATCCTGGATGAAAATCAACCAGTTAAGACACCCCAGACCATTCATTGGGGCCACCTGAGTGACTCTGCACCCAAAAGCAGCAAGGATTAGGACATCCACCACACATTCAAACACGGTGACGACCACCATCACAAACGCTTGGGCTGTGGACGATCACACACGAGGGCTGCCTGCTGGTTCCGCAATTCCTTCTGCCACAAATGCAGCACTAAAAGTCACATCGGGAAAGTCTGCAGGGCGTTGGACCGATCGCCACAGAGAACCGAGCAGAAGACACCTAGGGATTACACCAAACCCTCCTCCGATGGTCAGTTAGCAAGAGCTGAAGCAACCTGAGAAGGCTCGACAACCAGCCAACAGACACGCACCAGACCACAGTTACGAGAAACAGTGAATCCAACACGAAAAAACTCATGGTCATAGTCAACATCTGAGTGACCCCATGTCTAATGGAAATAGACATGGGATCAGTGGTCACCATAATGGCATGGAAGACAATCAAGATGGCGAACCCCGACCTACGACGAGAGTACATTGGCAAGACTTTGACCACAATAAAAGACTATCAGGGCAACCGCATTCTGATCTTGGGCCGCCTGAACGACCATGTAAAGTACCACCGATTTGAAGGCACCCTCTCGGTCACTGTGGTGAAAGCCAATCTACTGATCCTACTTAGTCTGGACTAGTTCAACTCATTGGGGTTGGGAGTCACGGGTATTTAAGCGATTCAGTTTTTAAGCATCGATGACCTCATCAGGGAATTCCAGGATATATTCAATTAAGAGTTAGGCAAGTACATGGGGACCCCATCTCGTTTAACTTAGACCCGGCCATAAATCCAATCAGGCTTAAGCCACAGTGCATTCCCTTCGCACTAAGACCACGAGTAGATGCGGAACCAGATAAACTAATTAAACAGGGGATGCTGGAACCAGTTGACCATGCTAAATGGGAAACACCCATTGTAACCCCATTGAAAAGTGATGGGTCAATTTGAACCTTTGCAGATTATAAACGCACGCTAAACAAGGCGTTGCAGCAGAGTGCCTATCTGGTTCTAGTAGTCCAGCATCTACTACGCTCCCTGGGGCCAGGAGAATTTTTCAAAAAATTAGACCTGGCCCAGGCATACCAACAACTTCTCATAGATGGTGCTATGGTCAAAGCTCAGACCATCATCACCCACAGGGGAGCATTTAAGTGCAATTGCCTGCAATTTGGGGTCAGCGTGGCCCTGGGAATCTTCCAAAGCATCATGCAGCGCCTATTATATAAAATCCCCCGGGCAGTGCCATACTTCGATGACGTACTCATCACGACCAAGCACGAAACCAAACTGTACAAACATCTCAGGGAAGTGCTGACCTGTTTCAGACAGGCAGGACTGCACCTAAAGAAAGAAAAATGGTTCATTGGGGTCCCCAAAGTCAACTTCCTGAGCTACAGGATAGATGGCAAGGGCATTTCACCCGACCACAAATAAAGTCAGAGCCATCAGGGATGCCTCAGCTCCAAAAAACAAAATGGAGCTGCAGGCCTTCTTAGGTCTCCTCAACTTTTACAACTGCTTCCTGAAGGACAAAGCCACCATAGCTGACCGGCTCCATAGATTTAGCAAAAAACACACCATAGGAATGGGGACAAAAAGAGGAGGGCACATCACATTCAAAGCGGTAAAATAACTTGAAAGACACTTTCCTTTTGTGACTCTCCCCCTTGTACTAGTCTGTGATGCCTCCCCCTTCAGTGTTGGGGCAGTCCTCAGCCACAGACTACCCAGTAGTGAGGAAGCACCCATCACGTTCTACTTCAGAACATTGATTAAAATGGAAAGGAACTATAGCCAATTGAACCCTAAGGCCCTAGCACTAGTGGCAGGAATCAAACAGTTCCATGAGTCCCTTTTGGCAGGCACTTCCAACTGATAATGGCTCATAAGCCACTGTTGGGCTTAATAGCAGGGGACCGTCCGATACCCCAAGCCTTCCCCCGAATGACATGCTGGACAATATTCCTGGTCGCCTACCAGTATACACTGGCACACTGACCGGGAGCAGAACTAAGTCATGTGGACACCCTCAGCCAATGCCCAATACCAATCAAGGAGGACCCAGAGACAACTGAGGACTCAGTACTTTTAACTGACTTTAAAGATTCGGGGCTAGTCACCTCCGCCGACGTGGCCAAACAAACTATGGCAGACCCAATAACCAGAAAAGTGTTGACCTGGGTACAGAGGGGTTGGCCAGAGGACACCGTGGGGGAAGGTTTCCAAACATTTGAATCCTGGAAACTAGAATTGGCATTTCAAGGGTGCTGCCTGTTGTGAGGGGAACGAGTGGTAATCCCTAGCAAATTGCAAAAAAAAGTCTTAGACACACTGCACAAGGGGCACCCTGGAATCATGAGAATGAAGGGATTTGGATGCAGTTACATCTGATGGCCAGAGATGGACCTGGACTTCCATGAGTGAGTCGCCACATGCTAACCCTGCCAACAATCCCGACCCACACAACCAGAAACCCTGACGGGCAAATGGGAACAGCCCAGGGGCCTCTGGTTGAGGGTGCCCATCGAACTGGCAGGCCCATTCCCAGGGGCACAGAATCCTGATCACAATGAACGCACAGTAGTTGGAAGTGGTTGGAAGTCTCAACCGTGCAGTCCACTACCACCCCGGCCATAATCAAAATCCTCCATGCCCTTTTCGCCACCCATGTGGTAGTCTCAGACAACTGGCCCGCTGAGGTCAGTCTTCGACCGGCTCAACCCATGTTACACCCCAAACAACAAGAGAGAACCGTCCAAAGTTACAGACTGTTTAAGGTGGGGGACTTGGTGTTCACCAGAATGGACCCCTATAGGTGGAAGGGATGGTATCCAAAATCACAGGCCCCAAGTGCTATATAATCTCACTCCAAGATGGCTGCACCTGGAGGCGGCACATAGATCAACTAAGGGCCTGAGCCACAACAACAACAGGGACACCCACATGAGACACCCCCAACCAAACTAACTATGAAGTTCCTCCCTCCCCAGGTACTGAAGGCGGGGCTAATGTGCTGGACTTACCTGAGGACACCGGAGAGCTCTGCCACACCCACAAGGATTCGTCTTCAAGAGGCACGCCCTCTCCATCAGCCGCCGCCCCTTTGACTGAACCATGCAGGTCCAGTCGGGCTTATAAACACCCAGCATATTTGTGTGATTACGTATGCAAATCGTGGGAGGAAAGCCATCTGGATAGGGAAGGGTGTTGTGTCCGAGGCAACCAATTAGGAGGGCATTCCCAAACACGGGAATTCCTGCACAGCTGATTGGCAGGCTGCCCACTTGAAATCACATAAAGAGGGCAGCCTGCCTACAACTGTTGTTCTTACTGTCTTACCACCATTACCAATAAAGACACCGGAACGAATCTGCCTCCGCCTCGTCCTTACGAACCCAGATCCTCGCGATTAACATGGACCCCATCCCCTCTTCCTGAACATGTGTAACTGCAAAGTCCTAGTTGCACTCAGCCTGTTCTCTTCCCCTTTTCGAGGCTTTGAAGGCAAGGATCCCTCTGCAGTCCAAAATTAACAAAGACGAGTTGCTTGCCAGATGGAGAGGGCAACCTCTAGTATCACTTGGCTTGAAGCAGTTCTAAGAAAGAAGGCATCAGATTAAGGGAAGCGAACTATGATGAAAACCCTCTGTTTTGAAAGAGGATAACAGTGCAATATTGCTATCCTTGATTATCTCAAAACTTGTTATTTTATTTCACATGACCCTTTCAAGTTTCTGAAAACTAAAGAGAGAAGAGTAAGAAATGCCAAATGTGTCAGGTCAGGGGTTCATACAGTTTGCTTGGCACTGTTTGCAAACCATCCGCCCGGAATTACCCTGAACTGTTAACCAGGATTATTTCAGGTTTCAGTTCCAGTACACTACAGCTCAGGCTAGCTGAGTCTGCCTACTAACATATTCAGGTAAGCAAGGTAATGTTATAAATGCATTGAAAAATATATTGAGGTGAAAAGTATATAAAAGTAGAACAACTATGGCAAATGAAATCAAGAATTTTTGATTAGATGTCAGATGTTCAAACACCCTAATCTCAATCAGATATTAGGGGAAAAGGTAGAGAATAGATATAATAGCAATGGTTCAAGCTCATCTCCTATGGCCTCCTTTGATGGACTAGATTCCCGAAATTAGAGTTTCTGATTGTCATTGTGCTAAATCAACATCATTATACCTGCATTTTAGACCTTCCTTGTCAATCCAAACTTGTCATAGGGCATATACAGTATATTCCTTTTATTTTTTTAATGGCTGAATGTAATTTACCATAAATTACTATGCTATAGTCATTTTTATGCATAATGGTCAAAGATTTTAGTCTTCAAGTGTTTTTTTTCCCGACTACAAAAATTCTTTCTTTTTTTTTTAAGACAGGAATGTCAATCAGCAGGACTGGCAGCACAAGTATAAATTAGAGGAGCATAGAATGGCCCTGATCCAATTTAAATGATTAATTTACCGTATTTTTCGCACTATAAGACGCATCGGACCATAAGATGCACAGTGCCCAGAGGCATTCCGCGGGGCGCTCCAAGGTCTGGAGACCGGCCTGGAGGCCAAATTGGAGCCTTCACCGGCGCCCCACAGGTGCGTGGAAATCGCTTCGCGGGGCGCTCCAAGGCTCAAAGATCTGCCTGGAGGCCAAATTGGAGCCTTCCCGGCGCCCTGCAGATCGTTCTCCCATGCTTTTTTGGAGTATTCACTCAACAAGACGCACACACTTTTCCCTCCACTTTTTTTTTGGGGGGGGAAGTGTGTCTTATGGTGCGAAAAATACAGTAAATGGCATCATCAATATGATCTGACTAGACTTTTTTTACTTTTTTCTTTGATCAAAAAGATCAACACATCAGATTGAATTGGTTCAGTTCAGCAGTCAGAGCCGTTAAAAAGATCCATAGCAAAGGCATCCAATGTAGTAACTAGATGCATAAAATTTTAGAAACAGCTTAAAACCAAAGCTTTGTATAGCCATAACACTTCTATAACTCCTCCCTTTTTGAGAAAAAGAAATGATGCATGGTTCGGAAGTAATGCAATTAAATATCTCATGGGTAACCCTATTGTAGTAAAAGAAAACATCAGAAACAGAAGAAAATGGCTAATTAACTTTCATAAAGTCATCAGGGCTCATTTGAAGGACACATTTTATTTCCTAGACAATATACAGTAGCCATGCGAGATTATTAGATTATGTGATTAGGTCACCCTATTGCAGTTGTGGAGTGACTTGAGGGGGGTATTGCAGTATATTCTTTCACACAAGAATCTATTGTAATGTGGATGGATGTGCTTTGATTGCAAGACCAATGCCAAATCAGCAGTTGGGAAAAATGTGAGCTGCGCACTTTTTTTTTATTTTTAAAAAAGTTTTATTAGAAAATATAGAAAGAAAAATTTTTTTTTACATAATATAAAGAAACAAGACACATAAAAGAAGGAGAAATCTTTAAAAAAAGAAAAAAGAAAA
>JANHFO010008929.1:148361-161752 GCA_032468095.1 Pareas carinatus | reverse complement strand
GGACTTCAACTCCCAGAATTCTGGGAGTTGAAGTCCGCAAGCCTTAAAGGGGCTAGGGTTGGAGACCTCTGATTTAGTGGGTTTTTATTTTGAAACAAATTTTATTCATAGGCTAGAATTATATAAGGCAAGACTGTAGTAGATATTGATGAAATCTCTATACTATAATAACAATAATAACTCATTTGATCTAGGCACCACCTGATTCTAAAATTACCTTGGGCGATACACAATAGAGCAAACAAAATTGAATACAATATGAATAAGAAAAAAAGATAAATAAGAACAAGTATGAATATATCATATTATGATATTATTTAAGAGTCATGTTATTATTACACTACTCCAGATATTGAGAACAATATTAGCACACATTAACCACGATCTACATTATATAATCTGTATGATGAATGATATTAGAATGAATTAATACTCAATCCATGAAAATGAATGATCTAAATCAGATGCTGGAACCACACTATTAAGTCCTTCCAAAAAAAAGTCTGCATAATAATATGGTAGTTTTGTCTCATTTAAAAACCAATTGGAAGATTCGGGAAGCTTGTATCTTAACTGTAGTTATTGTCTTGTATGCTATATCACTTCCTTGCCAAAGTCACGTGTTTCGGAATCACTTACTGTTAATTAGCATTATTTCACTTTTCTATAATGAATTGCATGAATTGGTGTTGGCCATGTTGCATGTTCTTTTGCTTTTTATTCAGTCTCCTTGGATCCATTTTCCCCATGCCTCGTGTAATCTATGCTATGGCAGCGGATGGCTTGCTTTTCAAATGTCTAGCTCAAATCAACCCCAAAACGAAGACTCCACTTGTTGCAACTTTATCATCAGGGGCTGTCGCAGGTGAGATCCTAAGTGAATTTATTGTAAAGCAATGGATGCCTTCAGCCACAGACAGGTGTGATACGTGGATAGTTGTGACTGTGTTCTATTGAAACTCGGGTTCTAAATTGCGATTCTTTGAATAAAAATATTATTTTGTCTGAGACAAAGATTGTTTTTTTTGGAAAACCTGTATACAAGTGCACTTGACAGAGAAAATGCACCCATTTCTATCTGTGTGTGTATGGTGGGTTAGCTTTGGCATGTAATGTTGTTACTGCAGCACTTGAACAATTACATTTTTTGTTCTAGTCTTCTGGGCTCTATGTTCCCTTTGCCTCGCATTCTGTTTGCCATGGCACGAGATGGTTTACTCTTTAGATTTCTTGCCAAAGTGAGCAAGAGGCAGTCTCCGGTTGCTGCCACATTGACAGCAGGGGTCATATCCGGTAAGCTCCGTATATTGAAGTCTCTTCACCGGGACCTGTTTTCCCATGCATGGCTCTGTGATACGATGGGCCTTGCTTGCTAACGGTTCGTGCATGTAAATTGGTAACAGTGCTGACTAATCAGAAGGCATGTTTCATTTCGATTGGGATCATGGTGGCGGTGGAAGAAGGAGCTCCTTGGAGTTCTTCTCCAAAGCTTTCCTCCAATGCGAACAATGATACTGCCTGGTAGATGTATGAAATAAAGAGTGAGTTGATTACCTTGGTATTTTACTGTTTTTTTTTCAATGTTCCCATTGAAAATGTGCTTTTTGTACAATTTCCACATATACTTTTCTACAGCCAATCTCTGCTTCTCCTCCTAAGACACGCTCAGCAGCATATTTTGCCAAAGGAAAGTGGCATGAAAGCTGTGTTTGTTCTCCTCTCCATCTGGCACAGTTGCAATCTCAGCACGTATTATGTCTCCATTTTAAACAGTGTTAAGTTTTTGCATGTTGAATTTTCCATAAAAGATGCCAGTTAAGATTATTTAGCCAGCTGAAGAAAACGCTGATTAGCTTTCTCTCACAATACCTGTGATGTGTTCATTAGTAAAAAAAAAAAAAAAAACCTCAGGAAATAATAATAGAATAGAACTACGAAGAGCATTTTCTTATTTTATAGATTTGTGCAGTCTCTCTAGTTCCACTTGGGAGTTGTTTATATTTCTTCTCCACTGTTTCCTTCTTTTGCCAATTAGGGGTTATAGCAGTTGCATATGACCCTTAAAATAACAGTGGCGGCATTGTTCATAAATAAGAATCTGTGATCTGAAGTGAGATTGGTGGCTATAATAGAATCGTGTTACTTTTAATCGTCAAAACCACAGAAAAATTTAGGAAAAGAAATCACTCCTTGAAAATCTAGTTCTTGTTTCATAAACAGGTATTATACCTGCAGAAGACATATGATTATTTTTTCCCCTCTTAGCAGTCTGTCTGTCATGTCTTTAGTGAAACAACCCAATACACTTTATTTGTTTTAACACTGTTTAAAAAGAGATAGTCATTTATGGATGCCTGAGAGTTCAAAATTCTTTGCATAACCTTTCTTCAAGAAACAGAAATTAACCATGACCACAGTTTTAACAGAATAGTGCCTATCTGTCTGTACCCTATCAAAATAAATGCAGATTGATCCAAAATATTACTTTATTTGCTCAGATGGGTCATTCACAATAAAGTTTGCTCGAAACATTCACATGCTTTTTATAAAGTGACTGTGACCTTTACAAAGAATAAGGGAGGGTTTTTTGGCGTTCATTTTAAAACTTAAGCATTGCAAATGATTTGAGAATAATTTTAACTCAACAAATGCTTCCATGAATGAATTATTTATTCCAAACTAGCTTTAAAAGATTGCTATCATAGACAAACATTGTCGTATAGCAATGCTTTATCCTATTCATAATTTATAAGATTATTATTTGACTGAGCCTGCAAACAGCTCCCAAACTATGGAAACAAATATTAAATGCTTAAACGTATGTTGATAAGAAATGTATATGCTTTACCTAATATGTAGATACTTAATGCAAATCTGTTTTTTTTTCTCTTCCTTTTAGCTATAATGGCTTTTCTCTTTGACCTAAAAGCCTTAGTAGACATGATGTCTATTGGTACACTTCTTGCATACTCATTGGTAGCAGCTTGTGTTCTTATTCTTAGGTGAGTTCTGAAATTGAGTTTATAAGTAATTGGCAAGGACCCTTTCTGTAACAAGTTCCTACACAGTTTTGTTTTTGCCTCAGTTATAGAAACAGACAATATAATTAAATACCAACCTTGTGCATGAGATTAACATAAGAGGATTTCAGACCATGTGTGGTTCATATATTTCTGCAGATTTTAAAGTTAACAAAACTTTGTATTAGTGAAGATTCAACCCTGGGGAAGATCTGCATACTTAAGGCAATGGTTATATTATCTAATTAGTGTCTTGACAATCTAGTGACACTAAGGTATCCTGCTTCCTTCCTAACCTGTAGCTGGCATCTCCTGGTCACACAAAATAAATATCACAAATTGTTCCAAAGCTTTATGCTCTTGTGTGAGATTTCATAAGATGATACCATTTCAAAGTATCATATTAAAAAAATAAATTAAATTATTTTAAATGGAATTTGGGATTGTCCAGGATATTGCCCAGTGGTTCTTACTCTTTGAAAACTAGGGTGGTCCCTAATCAGTTAAAACACTGTAACTAAATAAGTGCTGAGTAGCATGTAATGTAGAACTAATTTTGTTTTTAGACTGATTTTACATTAGCAACTGTGTGTGCACACACAGGTACCAACCCAATTTAAACTACGAGCAACCAGAATATTCAGCAGAAAAAGAGGCCCTTGCAGGATCAGAAGGAGAATGTAAAAGTGACTCTCAAATTAGCATGATACCAAGAAAAAAGTTTAATCTACAAGCACTGATTAATCCATCAAGTTTACCAACCGAACAGTCTGCTACTGTGGTTAGCCTTCTCGTGGGTCTTTTGGGTAAGTCCTAACCTATTGAAATGCTATTAACTTCTTTGAAAAGTTTAGCTATATGCAAAATGCAGTTAAAATATGGGGTTTATATGTAATAATTTAGTCCTTCAATTCACATCTTGAAGGATTGAGGACTTGTATGTTCTGCATATAAATCTATGGTTCTCCTTTTTTAAAGATATTAGCCTCTAATTTTTCAGATTTTTGTAATACTAAAATATTCTATCTTTTTTCTGTTTTCTTTGATCATCTCCATTTAGCTGTCCTGATTTGTGGATCAAGCATTCTGACAACCCATGGAATTCATTCACTTGCAAATATGGAGCTTTGGAGTATTTTACTTCTTGCATCTTTTTTCATACTATTTGTGATGATTATGTTTATCATCTGGAGACAACCTCAGAATCAACATAAAGTGACATTTATGGTAAAGGGCGTGCTTATAGATGTCAGGTTTTCATTTTTAGCAAGGAGGGGTGTGATTTGTGCTACTATTTTTATTTGGGGCACCTTGCATGAAACGATGTGATTACTTCTACAATTTTGGTGTAAAAATCAATACATAAATCTTAACAAGTGTCATGGCCATCTATTTTTCGCAACCCTGGCAGGCCTGGGTGCATATGAGGAACTATAGATAAATAATCTTAGGCATGATTCCTCCAACAGATGGTCAAGCAGCATGTTTCTAAGCGCTTGGATAGGAAGCTGCAATTAACAGAAACAACTTTGATTTGTAGTAAAGAAATTGGGCCTGAGTAGCCTTGTCTCCTCTTAAAATGTTACCAGCTTCGTATATCAGACTAATACGGAATAACATAGCTTTACCCCTGCAAAGCGTTTGACAGATTCTCCTTAATAAAACAGAGAAGTATGGGACTGATGATGCCGCTCATAGATGAATTTGAAGTGAGCTAAATGACTGTATCCAAAGATTCACTGATGGCTTCATGTCAGCCCAGAAGGACATCTTCACTCCACAGGATTCTGTCCAGGATTCTGTGCTACTCAATGTTTGAATCAAGGACTGATGACAAACTGAGCAGTTAAAGCTGGCACAAATGTAATAATTTAGATTTAAAAAATCCAAAAAGATCTAGAAAAGGCTTGACCAGTGAGCAGGAGAGAAAAGATTGGAATTTTTACAGGGAGAAGTATAAAGTCCTGCACCTAAATAGAAAGGATGGTTTCAAGACAAGAAGAAGTAAAGGCTGAGCTCATACTTGGCCTGTTTGGTTTATTAAAGTACATTCTTTGAAATCTAACATTTTCCAGAATAGAGCCTCTAACTCAAAATACGCATTGTAGTATAAAATCTAAGTTGGTAATATTATGCACCACCTCCGACTGTTACTCTACCTACACCAACTTTCTCTAAATATTTAAGCTGACAACTCATAGTTTTTCTGCCAAGAGCGGGAACTTTTTATGAATATAAAATACTTCTGAAATCTCTGTTTATGTGAGCCTGGCTCCAGTAGCATGTCTTTGATGCTACTGTGAAAGGTCTCCTAGCATTCAGAAGTGATTTATGAATTCTGAAACACGCCAGTTCCTATGAAGGGCCTTTTTCATTAGCATTTGTTCCATCCATGTGTGTTTCCTTTGCTATTTCAAGTTAAATATTTAGGCAATTATTTCATTGCTGTACTTTGAAGTGTAATTTAGATTGGGATCATATTTAGGACAGTCCTATGGAGGATAACTTGATTCATCTCTAGTTATTATGTTATATGGACATAGGCGTGCCTCGATTCCATAGATTTTGAAATTAGCGTTTAATTAAATTTTACAGATTTTAATATCAAGCAAAAGCGTTCGGTATGGGTATTTCAGTAAATACTGAGAAATATTTATTCTTAGGTTCCGTTCTTGCCATTTTTGCCATCTTTAAGTATCTTAGTGAATATATACTTGATGGTACAGCTCAGCGGAGAGACATGGATCCGGTTCAGCATCTGGATGGCACTTGGTAGGTATTCCCTTGCCCTCTTTTTTTGTAAATTGGTTTCTCGATGTGTGCATGTGTCTGCATGGGCATAATATCTGAGTGTGTTGGAAGGGGGGAATTTTCTAGGAATGGTTTCAGCTGGCATTGGCAATCATTTGCCACAAGGCAAGGAAACCAGTCATGGGATATTATTTCCCCCTCCCCCCGGTCTGGTCTTTCTTTTTGGTGTGTGTGTGTGTGTTATAAATGTAGGTTTGTCTTTCTTCTGACTAAATACAATAAATACTCTGTCTCCAGTTATTACTAAAATGTGTTTTGTAACAGTTTTCTCTTACATGTTGTGTAGTGAGACTAGAAGAATTACAATCCAACAGTATATGGGGATCCTCTTGGCTCTAAATGTTAAAATAATATTAAGGTGATGTATGTGAAGGAAAAATCTGTATATCACAGTTAAGACAAAGTCAAACATCAAATTGTAATCTTCAGTAGAGTTGTAGAAAGTTAACCGACATAGGGCAAATGTACAAATATTATTTGTTTTGTTTTGTTTTGAAAGGACTCTTGATTTACTTTGCATATGGCATCCGGCATAGTAAGGAAAGCTGCCCCAAGGAGGAAGAGGAAGATGATGACAGCTGCTCCGAAAGAAGCGAAACTCTAGAAAAGAAGCATATAGGAGATACAAGTGAACTTGAACATGCAAGTGAAAGTGCTCAGTTTATTCCACATGAAAAGACAAGTGAATGTTAGAGGTCATTGATAAACCTGTTGTGTATACTTTTGGGTAGCAATGGCAGCAGAATGGCGTTGCTGATGTAATGGTGAATGACTTGCTCCCCCAAAATTAGTAGTAACCCACTTCTGCTTTATGGAAACAGCTAGTAGAATACATGAAAGATCTAGATTAGATCTAGATGCCTCTTCCATCAGAGATTTGTCTCAGTTGGTTGCAGTCTTTAAAAAAATGAACAAGAAAGCGGAGGGAAACAAATTTTCCAAGGGGGCCAATTTGATTCATCTATCATATTAAATAAGTTGGTGATTTCCTTAACAACATCCTCCAACTTTTAACTGCCATGTACTATACTACTAATTCGTAAGGAGCATCTAACGAAGAAGAGTTGAATATTATGGTTTATAATACTTGAGATGTATTACTGTTTGTTTTTTTTAAAAAGGTAGCATTGCTAAATAATCACACCACTACTTGATTTCCATCGCTCGCTGTACCTTTCCATACCGTGTTTCTAACCCAGCCACCTCCATGTTGCCCCTACCCTATGAGTGAGAAGCTGAGGCTATCCTTAGCTGTACATTATATCAGAGGCAGCTTCAAGCTGTATAAACTTGTTTATATGTTGTTGTGCAGAGTGAGATAATGGTCAGTAACTGAGAACACAGCAATCATGAGAGGATGAGACTCTCAGGAAGGATAAAAAATGTAAGCCAATACAATGTTGTGCCGATTTAAGGATGAATAGAGATGACTTCAACTCAGCAGTGGGGAAAGGTCCCAGATTCATAGAAATTCCTGTGGGGAAAAACCCAGTTATCTGACCTAACTTCTGCTTCGCTGTTATCTATAAGCAATTTAAATCTTGAAAATTCTTCTGAAAAAAATACTTAAGAATATTTGAAATATTGAAAAATTTTCATAGAAAATCTAGTTTGAAATTCTCTTTATATCAGTTCTGTTTCCAACAGTTCTCCATCCTTGCTGATGAAAATGAAAAACATGGAAGAATGATTAATTTAAACAAATGATGAAGCACTAGCATATTGGTACTTCTGTGGAATTGTGAAGTTGGCAAAATGTATTAAGCAAGTCAACAAACGCATCAGCATGTCAGCACTGCCAGAGATTAGGCTGCAGAACTATGCACCCATATATTTCTTGGTGGATCATTCAGTTAAATATAGGGAAAAAAACTCTATCCAAAAACTTGCTGATGTGGGGATGTCATAAGTAAAATGAGCATTGAACTTGCATGTTGCTCTGTCCTGCTCCAGTTGCAAAGAATTCAGAACGTTTAATTTAGGCCATTGACTGCACATTTCATCAGATCCTTAGCAGATGGTGATTTATTTTAACTTAATTTAAAATGTCAGTTTCAAACTACGGTTTATAAAATAATTTGAACAATCCACAATTAATAGGAACAAAAGCATATTGTGATGCTTGATGTTAGATTAGAAATGAATGAATGTCCTCTCCAATCACTTCAGGAGATTGGAGCAGGCAGTGGAAGTTTTGGGCCTACCATCGCTTCTTCTCATCACCATAAATTGCATAGCCACTAAATTCGTCTTCCTGTCTAGGAAGTAATTACCTTCATGTTCTTTTGTCATCATAGGTGATGCAATATTTATTAAATAACTCATGAATAAATTTTTATTTTGGTGATCTTCCCTCTGTTTATTAAATAGAAGTATGTATATATTGGAGAGAGGAAGGGAAAAGTAAAACAAACAAACCAACACAGCCCAGAGATGCTTTAACAACACTATTGTTCAAGTGTGATAGGTCTTTTTAAAATTTTGAGATAATGTATGTTTACCAACAAATGTAGGCACCTTCAGTGCTGGTACCCATTGGTGGTTTTATCTTTTGGGTATGATTTTGACCTGACACTGTTTCAGATGGGCAAGTCAGTTCCCAGCATATCATTAGGGATAAGGCAAGGCACTGAACCCATTTTACGAAGTGTCATATGTAAGTGTCAGCAAGTCCCAAAGGATTTTTTTCTTGAGCCCAAGAGCGTTCATTTGCACCTTCCTGTTTGACCATGTAAAGATTATTTTAAAATTTTTCAGGTTCGTTTTCCTTAAGTAACCAATATGATGCTCACAAAATTATTAATAATTAAAAGCCCATATCTAATGATGTGTGGTTTTAATATACTGCAGTTACATTTACACTATTTTTCCTACTTCAGCCTGCTTATTTATGTGTAACTTGTGAAATCGATTTGTCACTGCAAACAGTATGAATGGCAGATGTGAGAGCACAAATATTTTATAAAAAAATATAAGCATACAAACTTCATTTAGTTTTTTATGCCCAAGTTTATATAAATGGATACAAAAACATTTACAAAAAGGCATGCAGTAGGAAGGCACTTTGAAGAAACAACTGGGCTCTCATCACTTGTTCATCTCAGATATACACGCGAACACTGAAATTCTACATGTGTGGAAAATGACTATATATCTGGATATATATTGCTTGTTTTATTACTTATAAAACAGGCAAGCATACATGGACTTTAAAAATAGTTTGTTTTTAAAATGAAATTTAGAGAAATACTGTCTGAAGGAAACTGAATAAAATAGAGAACTAGATTAAAATGTTAGGAATCATGTGAGAAAAAATAAATAAGCTTTTGACTGAAACTCTCATAAAATTAGATGGGTGATGTTTTAGTATGGGAAATGGAAGAATAACTAAGAAGATTTTTTTACATCAGTAGCTTTTCAAAGTAGTTACTTACAATTATTTTAAACTATTTTAAGATATCTTTTTATAAAAAATATGTCTTTTGCTTGTTTGATTTTAATAGAAATATGTATGTTGTAGATTATTTATACAAGCTGTGAGACAGAACAAAATTCAGAAAAACCTTCAGAAAGAATGCTCAAAATATACATATTTTGTACTGAACCCAAAAATGAAAGTGTTTCTTCTTAGACAAAATCCTTCTAAATGAAAAAAGGAATATTTCTAATGAAATCTGTGTGTATGTATTTTAATTTTTTTCTGGAAGACCACATTGAAATTAAGCATACTGCTCTCCAAGTAAAGAATTATTATTAAAGCCAAGGTAATTATTAGAATCTAGTTGATTCTGGATTTTCATCACTACAAATGCATTACCTTTCATGTGCATTTTTTAATCTTGCAAGTAAATGTCTCTCTGTCGGGCAAATAGAAAAATTTAACCCACAGTGAAAGAAATGCTAGGGAATGCCAGGACATGTGGAATTCAGACATCAATACACACATAAACCACATTTACACATCATTCCAAGGAGCTCTTAGGGAAAAAAACCCAGGAAGGAAACAAAAAGACACATTCCCTCCATTGGTAACATTTGGATAAACGGGGATTAACCCCAGAAAATCAGTCAGAAAACAATACCCTAATCAAGTAACTACCACAAAAATATCCATGCCTCACCAATACTCTCAGGGGAAGCTACTATGTATTATATAGACAACAAACCCCATTTTCTCTAATAATATTACCTAGTTGGGTAATAAAATGTCTTTAAGCAAGCAACCAAGCTCAAAGAGCGCCAAGACCTCCACATATAATGTTAAACTTAAAACTTGCATAGTTTAGATCAAAACCTTCATACAGTTCTTGAGGTTCTTGATTTTGATGGGTCCTTTAGGAAAGAAACTCTCTCTACTCCAATCATAATGAAAAGTGTACTTTTACTAAAAGCAAGTGGTTACAGTATAGCAAAGCCAGAACTAAAAGTTTGCACGTAAAGATTCCCTAATTAACTTTTCCCTTCCTGTCCCACCTCCTGTTATCTCCCTTATTATCCAGTTACATTCAAAGGATTTATTTTGGTAACGTTTCGGTATTGGCGGGCTAAATCGTGAGTCGCTGCGTTTTCCTCCCAGGTCTCTGGCCTTGGGACGACAAGCCAATGTCT
This sequence comes from Pareas carinatus, assembly GCA_032468095.1. Taxonomy (NCBI): domain Eukaryota; kingdom Metazoa; phylum Chordata; class Lepidosauria; order Squamata; family Pareidae; genus Pareas; species Pareas carinatus. The sequence continues at coordinate 151,313 of JANHFO010008929.1, read as the reverse complement.
CGGGACGGCACGTCGAGTAATTTTGGTTTCCTCCTCCCCAGCAACTCCGTCCCCCCATAGTTTATGGCAGGCATTGGTATCTAGGAAAGCAAGGCTGAAGCTCAGGGTGGCAGTTCTGACAAAACAGTCCAGTTTGAAGCATTCAGTCACATTGAATAGAGAAAAAACTCAAAACTTTCTTAGTGTTCCTTATAGAGAACAATGGGAACCTGACACAATCCCTTGTCTCATCTTTCACTCTATAGTTACTGAAATATAGTGATGCATTTCACGCAACCAATAGAAAAACTGCACAGGAATTTTTTTTAATATGAAAATATTTTAAAACTCTTGTAGTAGACCACAGATACAGCGGTTAAGCACACTGTTTGCACTTGTGCTTGCCATGGAATTGAGCCCAGTAATGAAGGAGTTGCAATATCCGATTGACCGCAACATACCCCATAAGCAACAATTATAGCAAAAAGTACAGCGCATTGGAAATTATACTGAGCTTTCTTCCTCATGCATATGCTTCTGCTGGACACACACTTTGCATTTGGCAATCCGAAAACTCAGTACCTGCAGAGTGCTCACTGTTGCAAAGGCAAGTTGTTTGAAGAAGAAACCATGACCCTGTAATACAACTCACAACTACAATCTAGGAATGCTAGCTTTCTCATAGTGGAGATTAAATTAGAAGGAGTAGACTTACCTGCCTGAATGTCTACAAATGTTCTTAACCTGAATATGCACTTGGCCGAGCATTGGACTAAGTAATCATCCAAATGTAATTCTGATTAATTCTGCCTTCTATCCCTTCTCAACAGCCCCAGCCAGTTATGATAGGGAGGGAATGTGTGCATGGTGTTTTATTGGCTAATACACTTCCTAAATCTCAGTGGCGGAGACCATGGAATATTCTAATGTCAAAACTGTATGAAACAAAACATTTTGTTTGTCCTTGGACAAAATTTTGGAATATGAAGAAGTGTTCTGAGTTGGGAAGATTCAAGTTGTCCTTGTTGAATATGGAAAATATTTCACATTTCCATTTTAAGTACATCTGATCTTTTTAATGGAATTTCTGTACTGACTAGTTAGAGTTGTTTCTTGAAATTGCTCTAATTATTGCTGTTCTTTAAAATTAATTCTTCAGTGTTTTCCTATAGTCTCATGACAACCGTTAATTCTATTCAAAAGGTATGAGCCGAATACCAATTGTCATTTTCTTGTATTCAAAGTATTAATTATTCCAGTTATTGGAAACAAATGTTTTATGTTCATTTCCACACAAATTGAACTGATTTGTCCATTTTAATTACAAGTGGTTTTAAGAATGAAGCCTTTTAATGTCCACTTATTAATAATGTAAAGAGGAAATGATTTTGAATTTGAATGGAGATTTGGATCAGTTTGGTACTTTTTATTACTTAAAAATTACGAAAAAATTAAAAAGTATTATCAGCATCCAACTTGTATCTTTTTCTCAACTATATTTACATTTACAGTACATAGTATTCGATAAGTACATGAAACTGACTGAATTTCTTTTTCAAATGAACCAACACAATGTAGAATGTTGAGTTCTATCAAAGGCCACTATGTCTAAGGCAGGTCATCAAAGGATCAACCAAATATCACAAACCACTAGAATAAAAATATGAGGAATTATATTGATATAACCAGCTTTGTTATATTCCTACAGTACCCTGCGAATACGTCCCATTAAAATTGAAGGTGTTTACTTGTAAGTTAACGTCCCTGCAGTCTAGTAAATAGTTTTCATTTACCTATGGCTGAGCTAATAAATGGTAATAGTGTTTCTGTTTTTAATAGTATAAAAATGTAATTGTATTTTTTCTGCAGTCACTCTTAAAACACATGTCTGGTTGGATTGTACTGGATGTGATCATTTACTGTACTTACTTACCTTGAAATATGTAATAGCACTACAAGGGAGTAAAATACATACACAGACATAAAAGTCTGAGGATTTTGAATTTTCACAACTTTTGTCCTGTGTAATGCAGCATTGAATGAAAAAGTATATATAGGTAGTTCTTGACTTACAACCAATTATTTAGTAACAGTTCAAAATTACAACAGCACTGAATAAAGTGACAGACAACTTCTGCCCTAGGACTGTTGGGGCATCCCCATGGTCACATGATCAAAATTTGGACATCTGGCATATATTTATGACGGTTGCCATGTTCCGGGAGAGCATGTTTTGCGACCTTCTGACAAGCAATGTCAATGGGGAAGCCAAATTCACTTAACCACTGTGCTATTAACGTACCAACTGCAGTAATTGACTTAACAACTGTGACAAGAAAAATTGTAAAATAAGTCAAAACTCACTTAACTGTCTTGCTTACCAGTGGAAATTTTGAGCTCAATTATAGTCATCAGTCAAGGACTATCTGTAGTATTGTATTCACTGTATTTTTATTTAACCTTGTGTTGACTGAATTCTTACCACAGTTACAAGCCATTATTTCGGAAGGTCCAAACATTTTTAGAAAGATCTGAATACTGTGTATTGATTTTTAAATTTCATTCTCTAGAAACAGTTTTTTATATGTGTATTCCCATGTAGGGAGGTTTCAGTGTAGACATTTTACCTTAAAACAAAGGGTACTCAAGTGTAGTTTGGAGAAAATTTCACTAAATGGGCCCCGTGTAGGGGTGACATAGTGAATCAATATTTCTGTAAATAAGTATCTTTTCTTTCTGTTCCTGGCAACCTCACATAAAACTCAATTTGAGTGGGAAATCTAGGGAACTACCGTGTTTCCCCGAAAATATGACACTGTCTTATATTGATTTTTGCACCCAAAGATGCACTAGGTCTTATTTCCAGGGGATAGCTTATTTTTCCACCGAGGCCACTCAGAACCGGAAGTCCGAGGCCTTATTATTGGGGAGGTCTTATTTTCAGGGGATGCCTTATATTTCAGTGAGAGGCAA
>JANHFO010008929.1:121152-138516 GCA_032468095.1 Pareas carinatus | reverse complement strand
CACCTAGATGCCAAGATGAACAGATCTACCAAATTTCAGGTTTGTATCTTTAATAGTTTGGGAGATCTGGTGATGAAACAGTGAGTGGTATTTCACATTTATATATATATATAGATTTTGTATACCTCTGTATACATAGAAAGGCATCAGATGAACCTTCAGAGAAGTTGCAATTCTATTCTTTTTGAAACTTATCTGATTCCTGCATGTCATCATCAGTTTATGTTCTGGTATTTAACCTAGAACTTAATTGAAATACAAACTGAAATTCAGCAAGAAACACCACTAAGCAAAAATATATAATAAAACTTGGATGTTTTACTTCTTAGTCTTGGGGATCTTGGAAGATATATCAACATATATTTTGGTGTGGAAAATTTTACCAGAGAAATCAATCACATAATTTCTGCTAAATTAAAGCATTATTTTTCCAAGAGCTTTCTGAAATATGAAAATTACTGTTTTGCCGTTTGCAAATCTAAGCTCAGTTTAAACAGAAACTGCTTGTTTAAATGACTCACAACTTGGAAGAAAGGCTTCTCATATTTATAACATACTTTTTGTTAGCATTTATATTACTTGGCTTCAGAGATTTGCTTACACTTAAAAAAGGCAAGAGTTTTAAAGTAGTAAAAAATTTATTTTAATTTCAAACACTGAATACATGTGGTCAAATATGACCTTACCAAAGAAATAAGATTGCTTCAAGACATATTTCTAAGCCAAATTTCAGCCTACAGCAAATGTTCATGGTTATACAAATCAATCTCTGGACAAAAGTTAATTTAGAAGTGCTGGCAACTCTAGCTACAATGGCATATACTGTTTCTTAAATGAGTTTGGGCATGTAGAATATTCCATATACAATGCAGAATTAAAATATTTTATCCTTGAATTTTTCATATTACCAAGTATAATATGCTTTCATAATTACAGAGTAACTAAAATCAAGCCAACCTTTTTGCTCTCTAAACAAATATCTAATTTGACATTTTGTTCTCCATGTTTAGAGAAGATTATTCAAGGTCCCCTTTAATTTTATGAAAGGGACAAAGGATATCTGAAAAATCATTGCTAACCTTAGACTAACAGTTACCCGGTAATCACTAAATAACAAAGAGATATCAGTTCACTGTTGGTTTGTGTTATTGATAACAGACCAAACCATAGGACTTAAAAATTCCACCAATATCAGAAAGCAGTGACAATTTTAACTGTATTAGAGCTCATTTGTACAAATAAGAGATTTTAAATCTCAGAAAAATAAAAACTGAACAGGTCATCAACAAGAGCAGACATGCACTATGCTGTTTTTAAATTTGCAATGCAGAATTAAATGCTACCCAAGAGATTAAATACCTTTCTATTACAAAACAACAAGATTTTGTTTAATTCAAGGTCAAAGAAAACCTATTAAATGAAACCGAGGGTAATGAGTTCTACAGCCAATGAGAAATTGTTAATAAATCTGTCACCGATGAATGTAGTGAATAGATTGCCCCTTACAGCATTTACTGATTAAAGTGCACATTGATAAATTATCAGTTCCGAATATTACAAAGCAACATGGTACATTTCTATAGCCTCTTGCTCCTTTTAAAATAAGCACATCTGCATTTTTTTCTCTGGTGCTCTGAAGCACAGCCATTGAGTCAGATGAGACCCTATAACTACTAAGACTGAAAAGGACTCTATGGTTGAATTTTCTACTACGCTGATGTGCGTTTTTTTAACATAGCTAGAGGAAAGCAATTTAAATTCTGACATATATGTGGAGATGAAAAATATTGTTGATGATGTCTGGAAAGGAGATGATCAGACTCATCACACTCCACAATGAAACAGATAGACGATGATAAAACCAAACAGAAATAGTATCTCCTTTCAATCATTTACTAAACTGAAGTACAGAGATAATGGAGAACATATAGTACATGTGGCAGTTTTTCTTTAGTCCCAAGAAAGGGAAAAACAACTCTGATAAAACATGCATAATGAGAATAGTTTATTCACGAAGGACATGACCCTATTTTCTTCTGTGTTTGTCCTCTATCATATACATGGCAAAGGCGGTATGCTGCAACTAAGTCATTTATGCACACCTAGAGTCTCAAGAACGTATCTATAATTAGGAACGTATTAAAGGTTGCAATCATTTATTTATAAGCCCCTGAGCGATTTTTCCCTAGAAGGTAGGTGAAAAAGGCAAAAGTGAACAAGACATTTCTTGCTCTTTAAGTGCTTTGTGCAACAACATTTGGAGAAGTTATTTCTGAAGTCCTTTTTAGTTTAACGAGGAGGAGCACAGTTAGGTTTCCTGCTCCTGAACCTTGAACATGTTATAGATATTTCTCAAAAGCAGTTCTTTCCAGTTGTATTTCAGACACAGTGAAGCACATCTGCATTTTCATAGCTTTTTGCTCCCTCAACCCGTTTTCAGTTTTGCAGAGTGTGAAGGAAATGCTTGAAGGGAGAATGTCTCTTCACAGTGGTGTCATCTGGGTGACACAGTGGGGCTGGAGAAAGAGCTGGAATTTCTTGGTGACTGAAAGGCCATTGGTGGAGTACCAGGGGAGAGTTTTCTTGGACTGCAAAGGTCCCCATTGTGTAGCTTCCACAAAAGTTCTTCATTTTCCATCGATAAGCGTTTATTTACCTTGGATTCTTTCTCCAAAGATTCTTGCAAAACTGCTTGCTCAGTGGAAAGTTGCCTGTTCAGTTTAAAAGGGAAATTACAAATGAAAACTTCTCACCTTCAAAGAGATTTGCCCTATTCTCCCTTAGAACATTTACAATTTATAAAGGATTCAGCGGGACAATTCTCCACCCTTCCCTGGGTGGGGTGCCGGCGATTCTGCCAGAACCTATAAACTCTCCATGGAATTAGCAGTGTATTAACCTCCTTTCAAAATTACAAACTTGGACAAACGAAGCCTCAACTTATTCTCATTTTCTTCAATCTTATTGGTGCCTATCCACCTGAGTCCTATTTGAGGAAAATTATAATACTATTAAAGGAATAATATAATAGCTGTGCTTGGATTTTCTAATCAGATGCTTATAGAACTAGTCATTTTTCACAGGAAAAAAGTTAGGACACTTTATTATACTCCACTCTCTTAGTTTAAAATGATACTATCATTTTCACCCTTAAGATGAAAAAGGGACAAAACTGAGCAATTTTTATACTCCCAAATGATACAGCATGAAACCTAGAGTTCCAGTAGTTGCAATGAAGAAATGTAGACACAAAATGTTTTTCTCTCAGGTGTAAGAGATGATGGCAGGCAAAAAAGGAAATCCTTTTTTAGAATTTGAACTTAAACTTTCAGTAGCCTTCCAGAGAACATTACTTAACTGTACTGACCTTCAAAAGATGCTTCTACTTTTAGCAATAGGCACATTCTATCGAAGAAAATAATTCTGCCAGATTAAAGCAAATGCATTTTCACGCAGAAAGTTTATTTTGTTTTGTTTGATTTGAATAATAAAATCCCACTTTATTATTTTAGATTTAGATAGCTTGCATGATAGCTTTATCTGCGTATATCTATGATCCTGGGGTTAAATGCACACTTCCGCAAAGTGAGCTTTAGATGTGTTCACCAGAACAGAACTCAATTGTCATTTTAAATGAGCCAGAGGAGAAATGTTAAGTATAGAAAAGTATAAGAGGAATCATTATATTCCTCCATTTAATTAATATCAATTACATTCAAGTTTATTTACTGCAGCTATATTTATTCATCCTGGTCCTGGGCATTTTAAAATTATTATTATTATTGACATGTCAATCAAAGTCCAAGGCAATTCTGGAAAAAGTTTGCACTCACCTTGTTCTAAGTCCCCCCCCCCAAAATGAAGCATAGGTATCTAGAGATTAACCAGCTAGAGTTGATCTTTTAAAATACCTGGAAAGTTCCATATGTTTGTTCATCCGAGCTTTTAATTCTTCATTCTCCTGCTGAACCTTTCTCATTTTCTCTACCAGGGTAGTGTTGCTCTCCACCTTGGATAAAAAGTCAAATTTCACTTTTTTTTTGTTTGACCAACACAAGGGGCAACTGCTCTAATGCATCAATGTTACTAATACTCTGAGGTATTTTTGCCGATTACAATTAAAAAGTTACCCTGAATGTCTATTTCTAAAGTATAAACTAACGATGGCAATCATTCTGTTAATCTGCTGCCCCTGACAAAGCACACTACATTTTGTTTTTAAACTGTTACAAAACCAATGTTTTCAATAAAATCCAAAAGAACAAGTTATTTAAATTATTATTATTATTATTAATTTTATTTATATCCCGCCCTTCTCCCGAAGGACTCAGGGCGGCTTATAGGCAACTTAAAAACACAAATACATGAGCACTAAAAACATATTAAAAGAATTAAATAAGGCCTGAATTAAAAAAGGGTAGCAATAAAATGATTTCCCAGACAAATTTAAATTTAAACGCAGGAGGACATGGCGCAGCTATCCCAAGCCCGCTTGATGGAACAGATGGGTCTTCAGGACACGGCGGAAGGTCCATAGGTCAGTGATCACTCGTATAGCGGGGGGGGGGGGGTTCGTTGAATTTAAAAGGCCTAGGCTGTTATTCGAAAAATGTAGGGAAAAAGATTTACATTCAGTTTATTCCCAGTTTATCCCTGTGCTCTTCCAAACATGTAAGGAGAAGTACTCCGAGAGAGTGGTAGCCTAGTTCAGTTATGCAGATGTGTATGCAGGGAGTGGGCAAGGAGAAGAGAATGAATGGAAAGCTAAGATTTAAACATAATTGTTTAAAACCTTCTTGATCTACTTAAAAGACATCAAGCAAATAAATTTAACCTGCAAGCAACACCAGAACCCATCACAGAAGATCCAGTAATTCCAGTTCTCACTCAAGAGTTTGCAGTAGAAGGACAGAAAGAAAATACATTCAGGACAAGTATTCAATAATCTAAATAGTCTTTCTTATTTCTTGATGGCATTTGGAAACTTCTATATTGTTAAGTTGCTAGAGTATTGGTTTGGCTAAAATATTTTGTTCTCATCAACAATATCTCTTAGAACAGTGCAGAACAGATACTTATAGCATGATTCTTTAGATACAAGCCATGAATGCAAAATAAAAATATGACTTCCAATAGACTGATAAATATTTTTGGCCCCAAGACAGAGTATTTAAACTCAAAAGTCAACTAATTAACAAAGATAATTCTCCTTTCTGATTAATGAACAATAATTCTTAGGACAAATGATTATCATTTTGTTCAGGTTGTCTGAAAGGAAGAAATAATTTATACTACAAATTTTAAACATTCCAAGAATTGTATTTTATCTCCATAATATTTAACCAGCAATGTTTATGTTGCAAAAAAGGATTAAGTGGATAGAAAATCATAGCTGGCCTCCAGGCATATTACAGATTCAGGGCTAATAATGAAATCTGAACCAACAACTTCAATTTTAGCAAGTGCAGTGGATAGGCTTTAAATGGGATCAGACACTTGTGCTAAGAGCTTATCCTCTCTCAAGATTAATTTTCCTTCCTGAAATTAGCTACAGGCTAATTTATGTATTTGTCCTACATTAGAGAAAAGTTTTCGTGCCTGTTCCCAATTTCATACTTCAGTGATTTAAGTCTTTTTACATTATCAGCATAAAACCAGATTTTGGAAGTCAGCACTTCAACGCAAAGCTTACCATTTTTTCCATCTTTAATAGCTTGTTATCTTGCTGATGCAATTTCTCATTCTTGATCTCCAATACTGCTTTCAAACTTTCCAATTCTTGTTCCAGATACATAATCTGAGGGTTTTTCTGAAAATTTATATATATAGATGTTTAGGAAGGCCTCTGAACACTGTCATGTGTTTTAAATTAGATGTGTGATATATTGACTGGTTATGAATTTTCTTGGCCATACTTGGAGACAGAGAATGGGGGAAAATATACAGACACTTGCAAACCATCACAGAACCCTTCAGAAGTACCTGCACGAAATGGAGAAATTTATGAAAACTGTATTTATATTGGCTGCAAATATTCATGTGTTGCCCAATTCCAAACAAATGTTACTTTTGTAATTCCACAGGGATTAAGCTATGCTGAGTGACACTTTTTATTAGGACCACCTCAAGTGACACAAAGTGTTGTGCATGCTTTCAGGTTAGCCAGATATTTCACCAGGTAAGAACTCAAAGGTTTACACATTCTTTTGTAACAGTATTTTAAAAGCTGTGTTTTGGATTTTCTCCTATCATCCTCCAATCAAGATATGGCTAAGATGGGGGTTTATTTATACGCAGTTCATTTTCAGATGCTGAGGTAGGTGGCATTGCATAAGCTAAGGATCTACATGGAATTCATAACCCCAAACATACCTCAAGAGGGCCACCCTGATTTTAGGAATTTTCCCATCAATGGGAGAACTAAGCAGCAGTGATTGAGCAGTGTGCCTTTGTAACCACTGTATGCTATTCTATCAAATGATAAAATGCCTTAAATTGTATTTTCATTTTATGCTGCAGAGCAAAGACACAACATCCTGTCTCAGACTCATTAAAACATCTACGTCTGTTCCTAGCTTCATGAGGCTGCAACAGAAACACTGCCCTATGATTCTGCATGCAAAATAAATATTTTGAATTCACCTTTGCATGTTTAAGGAAGTATATTCAACATGCACCCATTTGAAGTGATTCACTGATATATAAATGGAATAAATGTGGTTCATTCCTGAAAATGCTTTACTTCTGCATTTGTGTCACCTGTCCTATTTATTGAAAAAAATTATAACGTTTGCCAATATGTAAGACAAAAAGTATTTTTGTTGGGTTAGACACCTCCCACTAGCTTTTGCAGAGAACGCTGAGAGTCAAAACCTAAAGTAGACAGGGGTGGGCAACTATGGTCCCTTCGCAACCTGTAGACTTTAATTCCCAGAATTCCCGAGGCAGCTATGCTGGGAGTTGAAGCCCAGAGATCGCACAGGGGCCATAGTTGGCTATATCTGTTTTAAGGGATGAAACTGGTGCCTTAAGCTTGTGCAACCTTTGCACAGTCCCAAATTTATCCCATCCCACCCAACACAAAATACAGTTAAGTTTATACTCTGCACTCTATGTAAGTATTAAATCAAATGCAGCTTCTGGGTCATGATTTTTTACCAGTCACAGGATTGAAAAGTGCCTGATACCAGTGAAAGATATCTACATTTATAATAATATTTACAATAGATACAATCCAACACCTTACTTACAGAATTTGATTTTTCTTTGGCTATTCGTTTTTGTTCTTCCAACTTGAGCTTTTCATTTAAGCAGTCATTTTCACTTTGTAATTCAGCTATTTTTTTCTGAAATATTAAATACAGCCCAACATAACAATTGAGCCTCTAACATAAAGCCAGGAATCCTTTCAAAAAATACTATTTGAATAAAGTTAATTGGTCAGAAATAAAGATGTGCTAAGATTCTTAATACTAAAAGCTGGGCACCAGAGTGATGCAATCTGCTAAACCAATCAGTATAAGCAATAAATATGTTTAATAAAAAATAAACTGCTATGCTATATTAATAAGGACCAAGTATAAACATGGATTTTTTTTAAAAAAAAGAGAGAAGTAAAGGTAAAAATTTCTAATAGTGGAAGCACATATCTTGAAATAGATCATAGAAGTGTCTATGTACAAACTTAAGAAATATTTCAGACCTCCAGTTCTTCTTGTTTCTTATGGAAAGATTCTTCAAGTGACTTTCTTTCTAATTCATGGGTAGCCTTGAGTTCTGAAAATATTTAGAGGGTTTTTTATTATTATGCAGTCAAGATTCACTAACATTCCATTATTACAAATTAAGCCACAGTAGCAAAAGATCAGGTTATATTTCAGTTAGAAGTAGAAAAATCATGTATCTGTAAGTAAAAAATAATAATTCTGTATTAAGCTTTTGAATGATTTTAGATCTCCTTCTAAACATAACATCCTTAGTTACAATCAAAGGAAAGAAATGAGATACTTTACCTGCACAAGAAGATTCATATTCCTTCTTCAACTCTTCTAACTTTTCTGTATGACTGGTTTCAAGTTCTAGCTTAAAATTTTCATGAGTTATATTCAAGTTGTCAACCTAAAAAGTAACAATATTTTAGTGTGTGTCAGCATGTGTGTGTGTGTGTGTGTGTGTGTGTGTGTGTGTGTGTGTATATGCATGTGTGAAAATAAATTCTTATTTTGGGACCAGAGATAACTTGATTTTTCTTAACCCTGTATACATGAAGCTTAAAAACAAATTACAAAAGCAAGACAACCAACCAAAATCAAGGCATCACCATGGCATTACAAGGGTTCTGCATTCCAGAAGATCTCAGAACACTCTCTTAAAGTGCAGCTAATTATGGAGCGAACACCTTCCTTATCAATTGATTTTTTTTACAATTTTACTGCTTTTTTACTTAATAACAAAAGCAGTCTTTAACAATAATGTAGAACAAATATGGCAAAGATAAAAAAACATATTATAGTAAATCATTTTAATAGTAAGCCGTACAGTTTAATAACTACTTATCTAAGGCAAATATTATTCAAATATTTATATATTTTAATATATTTATATAAATATCATAATAATTATCCTCTTTTCTATTATTTAACTTTTTCCTTTAAACATTTGCATTCAATAGGTAGAGCTAGTCATTCCTAGATTACAGTATTCCATCATCTAATAGGTATCAAAAAATAAAAGACAATCCATTATATACAACCTGAACAACCGTTATCCTTTCACCTCCTCCTTTCCTTTAACATTTTGTATTTCTCCCTCTTAATTAATTTTCTGGTGTTTTGTCATCTATCACCTGTTATAATATTTAACAGTTTCTACTCCTTTACTTTGTCTTCTAGCCATTTATAGAATGTTGCGCGTATTTGGTAAAATTCGGATTCGTCTCTATCTATTTAGTTCGGCACAGTCCATTATCTTTCTTATTATTGCTTCTTCTTCTGCCCTCAGGTACTATGGAGAATAAATGAAGGTCCTCTTTCTTGTGACCTTCAAGTATTGGAAGATGCTATCATGATTCCCCTGAGCTTTCATTAAGCTTAGCATATGTAGTTTCCATAGCCATTCAACATATGTTTTGGTCTCTAGACCCCTTATCATTTTTGTTCATCTTCTCTGCACTCATTTTAGGGTCCCGGCATCTTTTTTGTATCATGGTGATCAGAATTGGACACATTAGGGAACTAGAGGCTAAAACATATCAAAAACGGTTGCAGGAATTGGATATGTCTAGTTTAATGACAAAAAGGATTAGGAGTGACATGATAGCAGTGTTCCAACATCTAAGAGGCTGTCACCAAGTAAAGGGGTTCAACCTATTCTCCAAAGCACCTGAAGGCAAAACAAGAAGCAAAAGATGGAAACTAATCAAGGAGAGAACTGACTTAGAACTAAGAAGAAATTTCCTGACAGTCAGAACAATTAATCGGTGGAACAACTTGCCTCCAGAAATTGTGGGTGCTCCAACACTGGTGGTTTTTAAGAAGAGATGGGATAACAATTTGTCTGAAGTGGTATAGGGTTTCCTGCTTGAAAATGGGGTTGGACTAGAAGACCTTCAGAGGTTCCTTCCCACTCTTATTATTCTGTTATTCATTATTCCAATGTGGCCTCACCAGTGCAGTAGAGATAATATTAGTTTCTTCTATAATAGAATGGACTTTTTGGTCATCGGTCCCCATGTTGATTTTTTTTTTAAAAAAATCTTATTAGTAAGTGTAATGGATAATTTTATTGGGGGACAATTCTTCCTTCTTCAGATATCTTAAAAATAGGTTTTACACAAGCCAAATGTTTTCTCCACCCGTCATCCCCACCTCCAAAGATACAATATTTATACCTCTGTCATAATATATAGGAAAGTGTTGACATTCCAGATGTTACTGAAATACCGTTCCAAATATCTCTAGGAAGAGATGCCCAATGATGATGGAAACTGAGAGCTACAGTTCATTAACATACGGGATTCCTCTGGCAGCATTTCTCTGCCCTGACTGATTGATTGATAAACAGATGCATACTGAGATGGGAAGGCAAGTTATTCTACAAATTAGAGACTTGGGGGGAAAAGGAAGCTCCATGCCATTCCTTCCATTTATTGCTGTCAAATGTTCTTTCTTTTCCATTGAAGTCAATGGTCCAATAAACAGGAGTGCAGACACATGCTCAAAATACTGAAATAGCTCTCGATATTGACTTCCTTTGCCTTGCATGCAAAAAGCATCAGTTCACTTGATCCCCTTCAAATATCAAAATAGTCTGTGAATAAGACCCCTTGCTCCTGTGAAGGGTTAGAACAAGTCATGCTCACTTTTAAAAAAAAACACCTCTCCCTTCACAAAATTAACTCATCTCAATTATTCTTTTCATGTACACAGAGGATTCAAGGACCACTTCAAGGAGTCTGACAATTGCACTAATATGAGTAAAATTCAGATAGTGTATACGAGTAAACACTGCTTCAGGATCAATACTACAACTGAAAATACATATCAATACAGTGGTACCTTGGTACTCAATTGCTTTGAAACTCATTGAATCTGGTACTCAATGCATTCTAATGCAAAATTTTTGTCCTGGTCCTCTTTGTTTGTTTGGTACTCAATGCACAAGCTAGAACTTGCCGGTATCGGATGCCTTGTGACTCACTATATTACTCCTTATGTGAAAAATTTACTTGGTACTCATCATTTTTGGTACTCATCGCACTTCCCGGAACCAATTAACGATGATTACCGAGGTACCACTGTAAATCAAAGGACAATTCATTTCGCTTTCTCTTTCTCCCTACATGTTAGCAGCTCATAGAGCCAATCTAGTTAATCCCATTTACAAAGAAATGTTTTGCTTTGCTAATTGAGACAATCCTTTCTTTAATCAACTCATGGAAAGAGTAGTAAAGTGCTATTCATTCAGGTGGAATTAATTGATAGGAACTTAGCTTTGTGCCATCTATCACTTCTGATAATTGCTTCATTCCACAGGTTTTCTTGTATAGGAAAGGGATAAGGACAGGATTTGGCTTTGTGGGACAAAACAGTAGCCCCCTTATGAAATATCGGTGGCTGCGAATAATTATTTGATGGACTCAAAGGAAGCAATGTTGACATTAACATATTCAGGTCCTGGGATTGCTTTCAAATGGCCTTCATACTAAACATCATCAGTCTTAAAACCACCATCACCGCCATTACCAGATCCCCTGTCTCTTTAAACCCTGACTTCTGGAAAGGGGTAACACGTTCAATTCAACATGTCTGAGTTCTTGTGTCTTTGGATTGTGAAAACTGACAATAGATGAAAGCAATCTGACAAAATATGGAAACAGGTGTCCCTCTGAAGCTCATTTTTACCTTATTTTTCTCACCTTCAGTCCATTCCCTCAACTCATCACTTAACAGTAAAAGCTTTATAGCAAAAGTTCTAATACAGGCAGTTAGGGCTAGGGCTAGGGCTAGGGCTAGGGCTAGGGCTAGGGCTAGGGCTAGGGCTGCATGCAAATGTGTCTAAGCTAGAAAGACATTCACACAAAAAATGCCTAGTGCATTATAAGTTGCATGCTATTTACCATAACCTAAACATTTTCATGTGGATGTTTCTCTAATACTTGAGATTCACTGCTGTTTTTTTTTCCTTTTTAAAAAAAAATATATCGTACCACTTCAAACAGCAAAATACAAAATTGCAAAATTTGATTTTTAATAGCGGTCACGGAAGATCATCCATCGGTGTAAACTAACACATCCAAACAAACTCAGATGAGATCCTTGTGAGGAAAAAGCAGCTAATTCATCTGGCTATGTTTTAATTCAAATGTTCGTTCTCTCTCCTGGATTCACAGGTCCTCCTCGGTTGGCCAGAGGTCTTTAGCTGATGTGCTTGCCTTGTCTTTTTGTGTGTGTGTGTGTGTGTGTGATTGTCAGAACTATTAACAATTCATGCCCTTACAGGCTACCACAATCTACCCTACATGGTGGTTTCTTTGAAGGCAACTTAGAATCTCTAAGTGGTCCCAAATGTATAGACCCTTCTTTTAACTGGAAGTAGCAGACCTAACAGTGTGACACCAATGATTTGGTCTCTGTGCTGCTTCCAAGTCAGGTCAAAGGGCTGATTATCACTCATAAAAACCTATATGGCTCGGCTCCCAGAAGTGTACAGACTGTCTTTCACAGCAGTTTTGGCCTAGATGATGTGCAGTTTAAGGGAGTGCAAGGTTCACAACCATGTGAACTGTAAGGCAGTGAAAATCTATTCAAATATCACGTTTCCTATCTCTCTGCCCTTTCAAAGGGCACTTAAAGCTCACGGCGGTGTTTGAGCATTGAGGATAAAAGGGTCTGCTTTTAATTAGTTAGGGGATTCAATTGTACTTTATTCTTTACTCCCAGTTATTGTAAACGACCAGAAGCTTTAGGAAGCAGCTGGCAGGCAAAACCTTTTATATATAAATATATTTCAAACTGTGCCGAGCAAGATATAATTGCGTTGCAACTCACAAACGTCAGCGGATGAAACATAAATTGGTTCGTGATAAAATGGGATCCGAACAATATTTTTCTCTGTCCCTATTAAAAGACCCTCACTCTCCAGGCTGTGGGGCTGAAAGAAACAAAGCTGCACGTGGTTCACTCCCCAATAGGGATAGCAGAGCAGTGGAGAAAAGTCAGAGGCCCTTCAAGAACTAGCGAAAGTAGGAATGCCTGGATGGGATGTATTTTAAAAAAGATTGCAGGCCAAATAATTCCACGTGTTGGAATGAGGGAAGACTTTCCTTCCTTCCTTCCTTCCTTCCTTCCTTCCTTCCTTCCTCCCTTCCTCCCTTCTTCCTTCACTCCTTCCCTTCCCTTCCATTTCCTTTCCTTTCCCTTTCTTTCATACCTTTCCTTACCTCCCATTCCTCCCTCCCTAAATCAACCACTGCTCTCTTGCCTAGGAGCTGAGCAAGTAGGAAGGTTTAGTCTTGTTGTGTTGACAATGGAGATAAGGTTTCCCCTTTCCCTTCCTACCCTAAACCTCAGCTGGTCAGAGTTAGCGATGACCAAGAAAATAAAATGTGCACAAAAGGGCAGGTTTTTCATCTCACCCCTTCCCTCAACAGCACTAGCATATTTACTGTCCTGGTCTCTTTCCCAATCCAACCCAAATTTCATGAAAATTCAGCATGTTGCCACAGCTGAGCTCCCTCCCTCCAGCCTGGTTTCATCCAAAGATGCTGTTTTTGGTCTAACCAATTGGCCATTCCTTTCCAACAGAGGAAGCAGAATTCTCTTTGCAAGCCGCAACCTCCTCCTCAATTTGGCTAGCTGTCATTTTAAATAAGGTCCGCTGCGTGGACAGCTGCTTCCTGGGAGGCATCAGATGAATTAGAGGAGGTGAAAAAAGTCATAAATAAGAAAAGATCTCCTGAACAGACTTCCCTTCATCTGCATCATGGAAGGTTTTGCTTCAAAAGGAAACATTTACTCAACCCCGCTGCATAAATAGTGAAGCGTTTTCCTCGGTTATTGAAATAGAAGATGGTTGTTTTGTTTCCCTCTCTGGTCTTTCATAGCAAACATGAATTTGCAATGATCTTAGGGTGAGGGTTTCCTGTTTGTTTAGGCCACACTAGAAAGTCCAACAAATAAATATTGCAAAGGTGACATTTGTATACGGTCTCCTACTCGAGCAAGGGGTTGGACTAGAAGATCTCCAAGGTCCCTTCCAGCTCTGTTATTCTGAATGCTCATCGATAAAAATAACAATGAAAAAGGAGTAGAAAGTATTCCAATCCATGATTGCTATGGGAGAAAATGTTTATTGTTTTAATTTCTGTTCCACTTTTCTCCTCTGACTAGAAGTCACAACAAAAATAGATCCGGACATAATTCAAAACCATTAATTAAAATTGGCATTCATGAATGAAGGCAAATATACATGTCCCAGGATAATGTTGCAGGATCCAATCTGAGTCGGTCAAAGGAACCAGAGATTTAGTCTTACAAGTGTTTGGACTCATGCTGGACTTCATCTTTAGGGAACTTCTCTCTAGAAGAATGTTGCTTTGAGCTATTCTATGCATATAGTATTTATATGGTGCCTGTATCTGATGATTGGAGTGTTGATGGTCAGCTATTGTTTCTTTCTGCTGCCAAATCCTACTAAGTATCTGATAAGCTGGTGGTAAATCAGCATTTCTGTTGACTGACAAGGGGTCCATTTCCCAGACTTCAATCATTTCCGAACTCATTGGAGGCCTCAAATTACAATGAACAAGGACCTACATTCAGTTTTGCAGCTACTAAGATTGTTGGCTGAGCAGATACAAAGATAGCTGTGGAAATTAGCTGAGCAGGTACAAAGATAGCTTGATATAAATTCAGCTTGTTCTCTTCTAACTAGCCCATTATTTAAGTTAGATAAAGTTCTGGGGTATGAGTTGATTCATTAGAAATGGACAATAAAGAGTGAAAGCTCTGGATATCATCAACATACTAAGAACAACCCATTTTAAGACTCCAAAAGGTATTTCTGTTGAACAGAATGGAATACAAATGAAACAAGACAGGGGTGTGTATGTCTAGTTTAACAAAGAGAAGGACTAGGGGTGACATGATAGCAGTCTTCCAATATTTGAAGGACTGCCCCATAGAATTGAGGGAGGGGGTTCAACCTATTTTCCAAAGCACCTGAGGACAGAACAAGATGCAATGGGCAGAAGCTAATCAAGGAGGGAAATAGCCTGGAATTAAGGAGAAACTTTCTAACAGTGAAGACAATTAACTAGCGAAACAGCTTGACTTCAGAAGATGCAGGTGCTTCATCGTTGATTGTTGAGGGGCCTATTTCCCAGACTTCAATCACTTCCCTGGCTGTTTTTGTGTCCACTCATCCAACAATTTTAGTAGCTACAAAATTGAATGGGTATCCTTGTTCAACACATGTGCTGATTTACCACTAGCCTATCAAGTACTTGAAAGGTGAGGGCTGGGTGACAGAAGCAAACAACAGCCAATGGATTAAAAGCCATCAACACACCCCAATCAACATCTATAAAGCCACCCACAACAGGCACTATAAATGCCACACACAAAACAACACACACTCTGCTAAAGAGAAGTTCCCTGAAGATGGGCTCCAGCATGAGTCCAAAAATTCATAAGACAAAACCTATGCCTAATATTAAGAAGAGTCATTTGAAACCATTTAATGTAAAAGTGAGCGATTATCAGGGGCACCGCATCTCCGTTTTGGGAACATTGGTTATTTATGTTAAATACAAAAGATTTAAAGGTAAATTACCAATAACAATTGTAGAGGGATGTTTGCCCAGCCTCATGGGACTCAAATGGCTCCAAACTTTGGGGGTTGGATTTGTCAGAATTCAGGCAACAACAACAAATTGGGCTGAAGATCTCATTATGGAATTCCAGGCCATATTCAATGAAAATTTGAGCAAGTATATGGGAAAACCCATTTCTATCAATTTGCCCCGATTAGGCTTAAGACAAGAAGGGTACCCTTTGCACTTAAACCTCATTTAGACAAAGTTCTCAGTAAGTTAATAAAACAAGGAATTTTAGTTCCCACGGATCATGCCCGTTGGGAAACACCAATAGTGACTTCAGTTAAGAAGGATGGGTCCCTTCGCATTTGTGCAGACTACAAATGCAGCATTAATATGGCTCTTCAGCAGAGTGCATATCCTGTATCTGTGGTGCAACACCTGTTACATTCACTGGGACCGGGATTAATATTTGCCAAATTAAACATGGCACAGGGATACCAGCAACTGCCTGTGGATAGCACCACAGCTGAGGTACAGACTGTGGTGACTCACTATGGCGCTTTTAAAGTCACCAGGCTGCAATTTGGTATCAGCGTAGCGCCAGGAATCTT
Source organism: Pareas carinatus (assembly GCA_032468095.1). NCBI lineage: Eukaryota > Metazoa > Chordata > Lepidosauria > Squamata > Pareidae > Pareas > Pareas carinatus. Next base: position 122,586 of record JANHFO010008929.1, on the reverse strand, counting down.
TCAGTCAGTAATGGCAAGAATGCTAAACAGCATTTCTGGTGTCATTCCCTACTTCGACGATATTTTAGTCATGGCTGGAATTAGGGAACAGCTGAGAGACCGGTTAAGGCAAATTTTTGAAAAATTTAAACAAAATGGTCTTAAACTGCAAAAGAAGAAATACCAGTTGGGGGTGCCATAAGTTGAATTTTTAGGGTACCATGTGGACGGTGCCAGCATTCACCCAATGAAGGACAAAGTGGCTGCCATCAAAAATGCCCCTGTTCCATGGAACAAAATGGAGCTGCAATCCTTTTTGGGATTGCTTAATTTTTACCACAGTTTTTTAAAGGGAAAGGCTACTGTTGCCGACCCTCTATATAAACTGCTGGCCAAAAACAACCCCTGGGTGTGGGGCGAGGTAGAAAATAAGGCATCTTGCAACCTGAAAAGGTTGTTATACAGTGACCAGGTGTTAATCAGGTATAATAATACTTTGCCTTTGGTGCTTACATGTAATGCATCTCCATTTGGCATCGGTGCTGTGCTCAGTCACCGTTTGCCAAACGGATTAGAGGCTCCAGTGGCTTTTTACTCCAAAACTATGTCTGCTGAGGAACGTAATTACAGTCAGCTTGACAAAGAAGCTCTGACTTTAGCTTCTGCTGTGCGCAGGTTTCATGAATACTTATTTGGCCGTCACTTTACATTAGTGACTGACCGCAAGCCTCTTCTCAGCATGTTGGCTGGGGACCGTCCCACGCCTCCGGCATTATCGTCCAGACTTATTAGGTGGTCTATTTTGCTGGCTGAGTATTCATACACTCTGGTGCATAAACCAGGAGTGTCCGTGGGGCCGATGCTCTCAGCCATTGTCCCTTGCCCTGCGCTGCCTCAGAGCCTGCAGGTAAGGATCCTGTCCTCTTAATTGACTGTGTGGAAAATTCGCTTCTATCCTCTGCAGATGTGGCTGGAGTCTCAGACTGACCCGGTTATTAGGCGAGTAATGAGCTGGGTTCACAGAGGGTGGCTCCAGAGGCCTATTCCCCTTCAGGATAAGTCTTTCTGGAGAAAGAGGGAAGAATTGACAATCCTAGGAGGCTGCCTGTTATGGGGGGATAGAGTGGTAGTGCTCTCCTCATTACAAGCTAAAACGTTGGAATTGCTGCATGAGTGTCATCCTGGCATTGTTAGGATGGAAGTGCTTGCCAGAAGCTATGTGTGGTGGCCGTCGGTAGACACTGATATTGAATCCATCAAACATAACTGCAAGGCTTGCCAAAAGTCCAGACCTGACTCCCCAAAGGCACCCATGGGAATATGGGAACAACCTAGGGCTCCCTGGTCAAGATTACATATAGATTTTGCTGGACCTTGCACTGGGCAAATGTTTCTAATTATTGTGGATGCTTTTTCAAAATGGATGGAAGTGGAAATGATGTCATCTACCACTTC
>JANHFO010008929.1:64403-77147 GCA_032468095.1 Pareas carinatus | reverse complement strand
TCTCTCTCTCCCCCCCTCTCTCACACACACATAATCCACATGGCTCTGACTCACATGCACAACAGCATCCACAGTCGGTTTGCTTTAAGTGGGGGAAAACACGCTGCTATTAATGCTTCATAAATCCATCAATGATTCTAGATTCAAAACCAAGCCAATCTCCTTGAGCAACAGTTCTTACCAAGCCAAGAGTTTTACTTGCAAGGATGGCAAAACAGAATACTTGCACCTAGCTATATAGAAAACAGTAATATGGCCAAAGAGGCGAATAGTCTGTTTGTGTGTTTTAACTCTCCATACCATGCCAAACACTGTTTGGTATGTATGTTAAAGATATATGTATTCACAGTCATTGCAACATGCTATCCTCTGTGGATTCTTTTCTAGGGACCATAGATAAATCTATTTTGCTAAAAAAAAAATGTTGCAAGCACATTTAAAAAATTCAGTAAGGTATTCAAGTCATATCAGAAAGGAACGAAGGATAGCCAATGTTCATATGATTATATGCATACACAGCCTTGACCTATACAGTCATTTAAATTAAGCTACCAAGATAATTGCAAACTGTATACAGCATTGATCTTTGTCTCTGTCTCTGTTCTTTCTGTGTTCTAATTATTTTTCCAGCACCTACTGTCAAGAGACTATTAAACAGAAAGTGTACAAAGCTACCTGAACAACAAATTTTGGTGTTTCACATGCAATTCACATAATTGATTAGACAATTTATTTCCTAGGAAACAGTTAAAACTATAATAATTAAGATTTATTGTGTGTTTAGACCGCCTATTATATTAAACTACTGAAGGGGAATGCAAATCGTTCTTTTCTGCATGTCCATGAACACACTGCCATGCTAACCTGAATATGGAAAATATTCAAGAGGCTCTGATGTTAGAAGAGATTACTGTACTAGGTGCCACAGCCAGGCTGAAAATGAATTGCTCACAGAATGTGAGGAGAAAAATGAGAAGTAGAGTCAGAATTTCACTGCTTGGGGATAGACATGGGTAAAACAATAATAGAAGGTTTTGAATAATTTATATAATTTGGTGTAGACTATTTCAAAATCTGCATGCTAAAATCCCCCTAACTACATTTTCTTTCTGCTCACTAATCAAATGCAGAAAAGTGTTGAACACAATGAATCCATCCATTTTAGAAGATTAAAGCCCAATCTCATTAATTGCAACTGCAAAATTGCTATTGCCTAGCGATGTGTCCTAGAATCGAGTGAGATTATTCCTTATATAAAATAATTTCTTCTCCAAATTCAAGTACAGACTTTCAGAAGTCTATGTACTATCATGCTAAAAAGATTAAGAAAGATATAAATTGAAATTCAAAATTCTTAACATCTAGAGCCATCTGCTGAGTGACCATGGGAAGCATTGCATGTACAAAAATTCACCTTAAAGTCATGTTTTTTTACATTTCTAAACAGATTATACATATGTCAGGCTTAATGCACAAGGTAACCACAGAGAGACGCACACATTACATTCAGCTAGTGAAAAATGGATTAATTGCTGAATTTTCTAAGGGTGAATATTGTGAGAGAGAAATGCAGCCAGAACAATTCATAGTTGCTATTAACAGCCACAGAAGTCAACAAGATGTCCCCCAGGCATAAAGGAAAACATACTAACCTGCATGAATAATAACTGTGCTTCTCCTATATCCAGAAGGAAGCCGAAGATTTCGTAGTAATCCTTTTGCAGTTAGTCGAACATGCATGTTGGATAAGGAGAATTTGGGGGACCATAACATGTCTTTAGAGGAATTGGAAGAAAAACAACCAGGAAACATTCTCCATATACTGTCACATACTATCTTTGTAACTCGGCTCTGAAGTCATGGAGTAGCTGGTCAGATAAACAACCCCACAGCACATCAACACAAACCTCTCTTCATTTCTCCACTGAGCTTCCACAAACAGGTAAAAAATTAAAAGAATTCAGAAAGGAAAATACTACATCCACAGGGTAAAGCCTGCTGCCAGCTTCACTGCCTAACAGCAAGAGGCTTTAAAACAAAGCCTGGTCGCCTTGGGACCAAAACTGCTCTGTGATTTAGAAGCAGCTCTGAATTACATCACATTGCTCAGGCTTAATCAGATGTGTGATTCAGTGGGCAACAGAAAGCGGGAGGAGGAAAAAGAAGTGGGTGGTCTCCCAAGCTGAATCCATCAGCCAGCAATGTCACACCATTCATTTTTCAGGACCACTAGAGGAGAAGATTTAACGCTCCACAAGATGGATTAAGACCATTCTTTATATTAACATTTTTTAGTAAATCAATTTCTATGTTCATTATTCTGAAATCTATCTGACCCACCAGCAAGAATAGACAACAATATTTCGGCTCTTTCTGATCAAACACAAGTAGATTTGTTGCTTGCTGCTGTATCAATACTCTTAGTTTGATTATAAAAATATTAAACAGAGTTCTTTGCCTATAGAGTTCGGCTATTTTTGCATATTTGTTTTCATGTAGTGCTGCCGTCATTAAGTGAGCAGTAATCCTAATATAGGATTTAAGCTGTATCAGTTAGGACTTGTCACTTTAAATTGCCAGGTACATTTCAGAAGGAAGGAAAAACCCCATTAAATTTGTATGCCATGCAGGACCCACAAATTTATGAATCACTGATTCCAATTTTCCAGATGGAAAAAATAGTAACTGATATTTCAAAAAATGCTAAGATCAAGAGAAGGAAGTAAAGAAGAAGGCAAGGCAAAGAGAAAAAGAATGCAAGATGTTAAAAGATAATAATTTATATTGGATTGTATGGCGTTACCTTGCCATGACCGTTAAAACAAATATGCAAAATAAAAAATTTCTCTACCCAAAGAATAATAATGCTAAATTAGTTATGAAAAAGCAGCAAAGTAGCATGAGGAGATGCCCTAAATATATAAAAAATCGGACTGAATTAATTTCAAGATATGCATAACATAGGCTTCATTTAACACTGGTATTCTCTGCATGAAATATATATATCCAGCCATTTGATCCTTATCTCAAACCCATGGAACAACAGATTAGAGGCACAACCCCTGCTGTTTTTCTGATTACTTGCTATATAATAAGTACATTAGCAGAGAATTTAAAAAATAGCCTAAAATTTAGCAAGGCTTTAATAAGATCAATGATGTAAGAAGTGAGAAATTCTTCAAGCACATTCAGGAAAACTTTCATGTCAACCTGAGGCTGTTTTAAATTAGTTCTTCATTCCTGCAGGGGTAGGTCACCCTAAATGGCACCAGCCAAAAGCTGAAGAGACAGCAACCTATTCATGAGACGTGAGAATTACAGAGAATTCCTTGTTTGACCCAAGACAAAATTAAATCTTCCCTATATTGGGCTGTATATTGGAGGCTATGAATTAGTTAGTAGGGTTATGTAACCTATTCAAAAGCACATCGGTGCAAATTAAATTGAATTTGTTCTTGAAGGAGCAAGAAAAGTAGTTTGGAATGGCTTTCTTGGATTGAGTTTACTCGTGTGCACATATACAGCTGCCTCACATATAGTTCTAGCAGAAGAGTTGTCTGAGAAAGACTTTGAGAAAACCCATGATAGGTTCTGGTTGCTATTATCTATATGAAACTGTAAACCAATTTGGGGACAGCAATCTCAGTATGAATATTGAAAACAGGTGGCCTACAAGAACTGGTACACATAAGACCAAAGAAAACTGTCAACATTACATTAATGCAAGAAGAGCGCAAAAGAAAATTGCCACTCAAGTCAGAGCTGAACATTACTTGGATTTATACTAACAACTGGACATGGAGGAAGGCAAGAAAAAAATCTCTAGATTAACAAAAGCATGCATCAACGAAGGACAAAGGACTGTGCACCATGCATGAAGGCAATTCAGAAAAAATTCTGTTTGGTTATCAATGACATTCACAGGTATAGAACTTTTATTATACGCATTAGAAAACTACAACATTACATTACTTTTAGACATGATCACCACTCAAATTGAGGCACTTGTCCTTCTGCAAAGAAATCTCCCTCCTGGGAATGAAGTCAGAAGAGGTAGTAGCGGCTCGGCACCAAATCTGAGCTGGGGGGGAATGATCAAAAACATCTCAACAGAATTGCTCCAAAAAGTTCTTGGGTCCATCTAGCGGTGTGCAGGCAAGCATTATCGTGAACCAACACCACATCGGAAGTCAGCATACCCTGACGCTTGCGTCACACCTCTTCGATGATGACAATGTGCTTCACAATGCTGTTATAGGGTGGCTTCATTCCCATGAGGAAGATTTCTTTGCAGAAAGAATTTCAAACCTTGTAAGACTGCGAGTGTCTGTCATTGATAACCAAACAGAGGTTTTTTTTCTGAATTGCCCACATATGTGTGAAAGAATCTCAGTATGAATATTTAAATCAACCAGGGCAAGAAAACTAAGCTGATGAATTGCCATGTCTGAGTTCAGCACATCACGTTCAGGAGAAAAATGCTTTAGGTAGCAAGGTAGATGAAATGCCAATACTAGAATTATTTCTCTCTTTTCAGGGACTCTTGTCTACGAGTAAAGAGTTTATATAATGTATATCAGTAACATCTGGTCAATTTTTAAATAAACCCCGACTTAATTTTGTTCGACTGGGAATAAAACTTAGATTATAAAACAATCTATCCAATCAATTTGACATCCTTGCTCAACCTTGCAAAGTTTTGGGAGAGCTAGAGTGTTCCTCTATCTATCCTCTAAAACCATCAAGAGGAGAGCACTGAAATGGGGTACGGAGAGCTGAAGTAACTAAGCAAACACAGATAATTTGCAGAAAAGAATCTTTGCCAGGTTTAAAGCACTTCCCCGAAACAATTTTCAAAGGGCACATAGCCATTGTTACCGTTATTGCTGTTATCACTGCTTTATTAAACTTTTTTTTAAAGGATAATGGATTTAACCGCTGCATGTAAATGTTCGCTTCAAATACTAGTGAATTGTGCTTTTGACTTATCTTCTTGTTTGTAAGTTAAAACATCAAATGGGTTTCCATTCCCAAGGAAGGGTTTAATCCTCACCCGCTTATTATTTGTTCATTACACTGCTTTATTAGAAAACAACATTCAATAATACATTTATTAAATCAGGACAGAATGAAATGTGACGATGATCACAGCTTTAAATGTAAGCATAAACATATATGAAGCTGGTGGTAACAAGAAAGGTGCTGGATAGTTATTTTGTTCTCAAAGTGGATTCCAACACCAGTTTTAATTTTATTTCCAGCTAAATTCTAGTTTATAGAATTAAATCCACAAAGACAAAAATATTTAAAGCTCCCTATGACTGAGCCAAGCAATCCATAAACATTTAATCAAGAAGTGGAAAGGAGGTGTGCAGCTTCATTCAGTGAATGTACATGAACTCTAAATGTGAGAACTATGTATTTAAGCATCAAATTAGTATATACACAAAGCATGTACCATCTTAAGCTATGTACTTACACAAAGTTAACATTTCCAAAGGACCTACATGTACATTTCAGGACTAGAATCTTTTGTGAGTTTAGGAGTGTGGAGGGAGAGATTAAACTACTCACCAGAACTGAATGCTGACAATAAACGCCTGGATCCATTTTGTGCTGAAGGTCCTGGAAAATATAAAATTCTAATTTGGCATGTAACCCACCTATGCAATGAACACATTACAAGAGATTTCCACGGATCATATTAGATATTACCTGCAAAAACATTTAAATATGTTTGACTATTAATCTTGAAGTCAATATGTTTGTCTCAGTATAGTATCAGCTCCTGAATTTTAACAGTAAGAGATCAAAAGCAGCTCTCTCTCCCTCTCTCTCGTTTTCACTTATTTTCCTCTTTTAATAAAAGGGTGAGAACAGCATTCAAAGAAAAAGAAGAAATAATATGATTTCATGTAGCCAAACAGGAGGCCCAAATGACCTTTCTCCAAACACCTCTCTATAATGAAATTTCGATATGTATTTAGGTTTGATATTTTATTCAAGCAGACACTTTGTAATCTACGACCTCCCCCCTGCTATACGATCGATTGTTGACCTTTGGACCTACCGCCATGCCTTGAAGACCCACTTGTTTCATCAAGCAGGCTAGGGATAGCCGCGCCATGTCCTCCTGCGTTTAAATTTTAATTTGTTTGAAAGAAATTTTACTGCTCCCCTTTTAATTTTTAATTCCAGGCTTTATTCAATTCTTTTAATACGTTTTTAGTATTTATGTGTTTTGTGTTTTTAACTGCCTGTAAGCCGCCCTGATTCCTTCGGGAGAAGGGCGGGATATAAATAAAATAAATAAATAAATAATACAGAATTGTTTTAACTCTTTGTATAAACATATCTCCCTCCTTTTCTTTTCTTTTTTGTTCTCCCCTTTTGGGAGGACAAAAAAAAATACACTTTTTCTGATCTCTAAAGCAAGGCTTTTCAAACTCTGTTTTGTGTAATCCTAGGTTCCATGGGAAACTGTAATTCCATCCAGAGATGAGATTAAGGTGAAAAAGGCCGTCAATTTTTTATAATTTATGTTTTGTCTCTTAATTAGAGCTTCTGAAGAGATATGGGAATTTCTCTCTCTCTCACCTGAAAAAGTTTGAAATCCTCTGACCTGGAGATTTTGCTTTTATTTGTTTAAAATTAAAATTTCCATTAAAATCTTTCCTAAATGCAAGGTTGCATTGTGACCTTCTTATTTTACTGAGTTTAGTAATTTATATTTTTGGGCAAGAGGATCCAAAGATCCATCTTTTCTAAGGGTATCCTGAATAGAGAATACTTTGCTGGAAGAGTTAGGAATTCCCCAGATAGGACAGAGCAGGAGATTTAATCTAATTGTAGCAGCCTGTCATTAATTATTGATTCCTGGAAAACCCTTAGGAAAGATTTAATTTATTCCCTACTTTCATTTGAGACAATGAATGTGGGGAACCTTCTCAATTAAGTATCTTCACATGATCTTTCAGAAATGACTATGCAATTATTGCTGAGATCAGAGTTCTCAAGTTGGTATAATTGCTAGATTTACTACTAGTTTTATCTTTTCTTCAGGAAAGGACATAGAATATATATTGTTTGTAAACTGCCTAGAATCACTTAGTGAATTGGGTTGTGTAGAAATTTTATAAATAAATAAATATAAATAAATATAGTTCTCTCACCCATTTTTCTCCAACAAAATGCCTGTGAAATAGGTTAGACTGAGAATGACTCACTCTAAATTATCTAGTAAGCTTCTGTGAGTGAAGATGGACTTCATTCTAGGTTCTCCAATGCTAGTCTAGCATCTTAATGGGTTATGCAACTGACATACTCAGTAAATGAGAATTATGCCCAGATCATGAAAAAATGATAGCAATCTTTCTGTATTCAATAAAGTAAACCTAGGTTTAATAACATTCCCCAATTTAGATCTTGTAAACTGGGCAAATGTCATATCAATTAACCAGTAATGACAGAAAAGGAGACATTAAAATACGTAGATTTTCATCTTAAGTCTATCAACACAACATAAGAATGAAATGATCATTTTACCTAATCGTTGACTCCCTTTTAGATCACTTGTTTTTTTCCCTGGAAGAGCTCCAGCAGATTTGGGAACACATTGGTTACCTTTTGATCCTTAAGAAAAAAAAACACCATAAAATAATTATGTTAGAATATATGGTAGCACAAGGAAAGCATCAAGCATACCTCCAAACTATGAAAAAAAACCACAGCTTATTTTTAAAGTTAGCAGAAGCATGCTACATATTCAGCTTTCACAGTGGCTATGCTAGCTGGGAGTGATTGGTTCTATATCCAAACATAACTGGAAGGCACCAGATTGACTAAGGCTTTTTCAATTCTTTCTAAGTAAAACCCAGAAGTTGCTATGCCAATTACTGCTATCCTTTCATTCCATTTATGTAAAATTGCTCTTTCAAAATCAATGATGGAAGATGAACATAGAATAACCCCCACTCAGCAATTCTATCATGCACTGGGAATGACTACTGAGAAAAATCTTCCCCAATCTGCTATCCTCCAAATGATTATCCAAGCTGTATTCTTCAAATCCTATGATTGCAGAATAAAAGTTGGGAGAAAATCCAAGTTAGCAGCAGATTCTTCTTCGGACACTTCAACCTTCTAACAGAAAGTAAGACAATGCTCCTTCTTTAAATAGAAACACTGGATGCAGTTTCTGATCTTTCCCTTTACCATTGATTTCTGCATCAAGATCAGGAGAAATTGTCAACTCTGTAGTTCTATTCTCCAGTTCGATCTATGTATACAAGGTAACAGCCAGTTGTCATTCAAAAAGGCTCAATTCTCTTTTTTTGTACTGATAAATTTGTAGCTAATCATATTTATATTTAAGTGTTTATGTTCTGCAAGGTTTCAATCTACATAGTTAAGTCACTCAGCTACCATGGTGACAGTATCTGTAACAGATGATTAACCAAGGAGATAAAGAAAAGGCAAGACATTTCCTAGAATTCCTCCCCCCCCCCAAAAAAAATAAACTTCAAATATACGGAGTTACCTACAGGGACCATTATTAGTTGATCTCAAACTGTTTTTAGGTTATCAAGATAACCAATGGCCGGACAAGAAAAATCATTATAATCTACTTTTTGGTTTAAGGATTGTAAGGTCTTTCTTTCTATTAATGCAATTTAATAGCTCGAAAGGAGAGGTTACCAACCTGTGGGGGAAATTTGGGTGGACCGTGGGTCAGGCGTGTCCAGTAAATCACACCTGGCCCTGGCCCACCTACACTATATTAAGTGTAGGCATAAGCAGCGGCAGTGTTTCTTTACCTTCGTGGCTTTGCGGCAGCGGGCAGCGCGGCAGCATCATTGGAGGCGGGTGAGCGAGTGGCAATTCTGTGTGTGTGTGTGTGTGTGTGTGTGTGTCTTTCTCTCATTCTTTTTCTCTCTCTTTCTCTTTGTCTCTCTCTCTCTCTCTCACACACACACACAAATATCACACTAAAATGTGTAAAACTTAAATAAGTTTCAATTATTTTGTAATAATTAAAGTTTATTTGTTACAATTAAACAACCTTTAGTTTAGTTTAGTTTAGTTTAGTTTATTTAAATTTATACCCCGTCCTTCTCCCGCAGGACTTGGGGCGGCTAACAGGCCTAAAATCTTTAAAGATTTTGCTATGATTAAATAAGCATTTATGATTTTGTTATAATTAAATAGATGCCTATTGTGTTAATAAACTGAAAGTTTTCTGATCGTTATTTTACAAATGCATGTATCTTTTTAAAAAGTTCATGTTAGTGGTCCACAGGATTTAAAATTATGAATTTAGTGGTCCCTGAGGCTCAAAAAGTTGGTGACCACTGTTCTAAAGTGTTATCTCCAACTTTTAAAAAAAGATACACATGGTGACTACAAACTTAGGTGTTGGTTTTCAATCAAGCCCAGCTTTTTAATAGAAACTCTTTTTTATCAGGGTTGTAGACAAGAAAACAACTGGAATCAACCATGTTCTGTCAACTTCTCACTATGATTCTCACTAATGGCAATTACTATCAGTCAATCACTGTTTCACATATCCTTGCTGAGATCAAATACCTTTTGGTGTACTTCTCAATGAAAGGACTCGAGGCCTGGGCACTGGCTGCAAAAAGTTGGATCCGGCAGTACCATTCTGACATGCAGATTTGAAAGTCCATTCTCTGTTCTTGATGATAGTAGCACTTGTAGCTATTGAAAAAAAAACCTATCAGTTTGTTAATGATCACATTTTGAGAATATTCAAACTATTATGTGGCAATTATACAGCAACAGTACTTCTGCAGGTACCCTAGAAGATGTGATATATGACAACGAAGACTGCAAAAAAAAAAAAAGGCTTAGTGACCCTAAAAAGTAACAAACTTTACATTATAGAACTTTGTGTATTAAAGTCATATCATCAGCTGAATGAAGTGTTATACTCAATCGGGATCTGAATAGGTGGATAGTTTTTAAAAAATAAATTGACACATTTGAAATCCACATTAAACTGCACCCACAAGAAAGAACCCCCTAGCATTAGAAGCGCAATCTGAAGTGCCCTCAATATGATAACACAAAGTTTTGCTGCTCCTTGCTATCTAAGTCCATGGAAACACTTGATTCCCTTAACCATCCTGATGGCCAACAACAGGAAAGAAGGTGAACTCACTGAAATTAAGCCTAAATCATACAAAGTAGAAAAATCAAACTCTGACATAATTGTTCAGCTTTTGGTCCTCTTAAAACAGTAGATGTTCCATCTGAAGGGGCTCCCTGGTTGGAAGGTGCAGGTGGTGATGGCAGCAGTACAGAATCATCCTGAATTAAGTGAATCCGGGAGGGTCCACCAAGCAGGAGAATGTCATTAAAAGTGTTGAAAAATCTGCACCATATGCCGATTATTTCCCAGGTTTAGTTTTTACTTTGAAGAGCTTGAGGCCTGACTAACTCAACATGAACCTGTGAACCATGTCTGTTGGTGGTACACATAGAAGAAACAAGAGAATACATTCCTTGAGATGTGCTTATTCTCCCATCCTACTTTTACGAGAAAATGTCAAAACTATTATTTGCAGACAGGCCTTATTTTTTTTGTTTGAATTAGCGAGAATCTTACAAAAGCAGCTAAAATTGCTATTAAATGTGCATTGGGCAACAAGCCAGAATAAAAATCAAATCCTGTCTTGCTTAAATTGGTGAGAAAAAATTATCTTGGTTCTTTTTACTGTTAGCAATACTGACAGTTTGGTGTAGTAGTTAAGGCCTCAGACTGGAAACTAGAAGATTGTAAATTCTAGGTCCATCTTAGACACCAAGCCAGCTTACTGATCTTGGGTCAGTCTCTCTCTCTCAGTCCTTGGAAAGAGGCAATGGTGAACCATTTCTGAAAAAACTTGCCAAGAAAAATGTAGGGACTAGTCCAGGCAATCACCAGGAATCAAAGCAAAAAAACCAGAACAACTGTGACTTGAAGGTATGCATGAACACACACAATTATCAGAGCGAATGTGGTCTAATGTCAACAGGTTAGGATCAAGGAAACTAAGTTCTCGCTTAGTTACAGAAGTCAACTGCATGGACTTGTCTACATCGTTGTGAGAGTTAAGACTGATTCAACAACAAAAAGAATAATATTTTGGATTATGATGTGAAATATATTATCCAATTAATAACATAGATTGTTGTCTTATATTATTTGTCTGAAAGATGTTATTTTCTTATCAATGTTCATGTAATGAAGCAAATATATTCATTTTTCTATACGGTACCTGTCCTATTCGCTAGAGTGAAAAGACTCATCTATTTCTGAAATTGGCCAAGTGTTTCTGATAAATACTTTCATAAACTGAAAGGCTACTCTTCCTCTATTGCCAATCATTACAAGAAAAAATTATTTATTTGAGAAGCTTTATGGACAATGAATAGTTTGTTGAAAAGTTTACTTAGCAGCATGAGCTATAACGACCAATAGTTTAAACAACTGCATGTAATTTGAAGTCAATTTTAATATTATTTTATAATTTCAACCACAACTGCTATGTTCAGAGCTAATGCTACATGGCTATTCCTGTGAAAGGAGAAAGCACATTTTAAATACTCAACATTTTAAAATATGCAAAAGGCAGATGGGAATGTTCTTTTTTCTTTTCATCCCTTTGCTCCAGACCGTTCCACTATGATCTTTAGACTTACATTTCTGAGAAACCATTCAGACTATAGACAATGGCAGCTGTTAAACAGCCTCAGTTTAAATGCTGTAGTTATAAGGCAAGACAATTTAACTAATGCTGAGGGGTTATGGAGAAGATGATAACAGTCTAGTATAAAAACATGCTCACAAACATTGCAGGATCTACACAATTTATAAGCAAATTATACAAAGCACAGAGTCTATATTAAATGAAGAACTTCTACTCTGCAATTGTCTTTTTTAAAACAGCACAATTGCAACCATGCAAAATTATACATTAGGTTTTAATCTATAACTGTCTTACTGAAGATGCTTAAACCTTGACAGGAAGGAATTCTGCAGTGGTTATCGCAGACATTTTATTTAACTCTGAAGTATATTGAGCAAAGCCATGCACATGCTGACAAGGGGGAGGGTTATTTACAAAAATTAGGTAGAAGATCAACAGCTGGAAATGAATTTGGATAATATATTTTCCAGGTGTTATTAGGGGGGTCAGAATATGCATCAAGCACGCATTACTTCAGGAGAAATCAGACACATTCCTCCCTCTCTTCTCCATCATGATTTCTTTTAAGAAAGACAGAATGGAAAAAAACACTTCATTTGATACATTCACTTCATTTATGAAAACAAGGCATACTGTCTCTTTTCTCTGTTCACAGATAGATGTACAGGGATATAGATATAAAAGGACGGTCACCTACTTCTTCTGCCAGAAAATGTGGCTAACAAAGGAATGATACAGAAGCTGTACGATCCCACTACCAGCAAGGTCAGTAACGTAACATCATAGTGGCTGCCTGAGTCTGCCGGTGGTGTGAGGGTAGAATTGATGAAAATATGAGGAGAGAAGTCGGTTTCTGTGCAACTGCGATGTCCTCCTGGTACAGTCATTTAAAAGAATCAAAGCAAGCTCAGTGCCTGAAAGACTGCAGCCACTGGAAGGGACCCACGCTGGAGCAGTTCATGAAGAACTGCAGCCTGTGGGAAGGACTCATGTTAGAGAAGTTCATGGAGGACTGTCTCCCGTGGGAGGGACC
>JANHFO010008929.1:37639-52632 GCA_032468095.1 Pareas carinatus | reverse complement strand
GAATTCATATTCATCAAAGACATTAAACTCTTGCACTCATTTTATAAAGTGCCCTGAGCATGACAAATTCCATTGGAATGATACTTCAAAAATGCAAATTCCCGGGGGAGGTTATTCAAAAAGTCTCAGGATTTACTTATAGTTTTCTTGCTATGGGGAAGAGATAACATTTTATTCCAATAGCAACCCTACATTACTGATAATGGTCGAACCATGGGAGAATTTTTCAGGGTTCCTGCTTAAAGAGGAATGAGTCAAAAGGGTCCACTTACATGGACCAAACATTTTGCCAACCAGCCAGGATTAAATGCTGAAGATTCTTTTCTAGAATATATAAAAAGCAGCCTGTTTTCTTTTCTCTGTTTCCTCGTACTCGAGGAAAACTTTTTGAAAGAAAAAAAAATGACAACACATTTGAAACAAAGTTTATCCATAAAATAAGCAATGTTTCTGGGAAACAGTCATGCATTTGTTATTGGCCATTAGGAAACATTTTTTTCTTATTATTTGAAAACAATGTGATATGTCAAAGCAACAATATGACAAAATACTGGAAGCAGAACTGTCACAGGACTTTTCAGTTAAGTATTTATCTGTAAATTCAGAATTATTCTAGTTGCTTTGTATGGAAACCATTTTTTTTTAATTGTAGATCCAGTAAACTCTATTGGAATCTATTTTCTGTTTTTACAACCTCTTCTCCCACCCATTTCTTAGCTTGTCAAATGCAATGAGGTATGTTATTTGCATTTTTAAGTATGTTGAATCATTCTGTTGAAAAGTGCTATTTTGGCCATCAATTCCTAGTTTCTTGTACAGGTGGATCCTAACGATTGGATATGGAATTTTTCATGACCATTTTTACTATGGTAGTTAAGCAAATTACTATGCCTGTTAAGCAAATCCAGATTTCCCAATGGATGTTTTTGCCAATCACAAATCATGATCACTTGTCTATGGGACGCTGCAACTCACAGTACATGAAAACCAGTTGCTAAGTGCCTGAATTGTGGTACGGTACGACAAAGGGCGGTATGACAGTTGTAAGTGCTACTGCACGTAATAAAGTACATTTTCAAGGCTATCATAACTTTGAACCATCATTAAATGAATAGTTGTAAATAGACTACACTAGAAACAGAAATTAAAGCATACCTCAACCAATGGCTCTCTAGCGTCAACGTTAATGAATAAATCTTTTCCCTTGGTAATTGGTTCCATTGTCAAAATTATTCTTGCCATTAGAAAGAGTTTCTAATCTGTCTTCCTGTCCAGTATGCTGGAGTGACAGAGAACAGGGCCTCACCTCCTTTTTAATAACACAGAATAATAGGGTTTCAACCCTGTGCTCAAGCAGGAGTTCCTATACTATTCTGAACAAACAGCTGTCTAATCTCTACTTGAAAACTTCCAGTGATGGAACACCAGCTTCTGGAGCTAAGCTGTTCCACTGATTAATTGTTCTCATCCTCCGGAAATTTCTTCTTAGTTCTAGGTTGGATATCTCTTTAATGATCTTCCACCTGTTACTTCTTGTTCTGCCCTCAGGTGCTTTGGGTTGATCTTTTCTTCTCTGCAACAGCCCCTCAAATATTGGAAGACAGCTATTACATCACTCCTAGTTCTTCCCTTTATTAGACCAGAAGTACCTAGTTCCCTAAATTGTTCATTGTATAAGTTTGGCCTCCAGACCTCTTATCATCTTTGTTGCTCTTCTAGGCATTCTTTTATAGGATCTCAACATCTTTTGGCATTGTGACCAGAACTGGAGGGTGTATTCCAAGTGTGGTCTTCTAAAGTTCAGTATAAAGTGGTACTATCACCTCACACCATCTTACAATGATCCCTCTGTTGATGCAACCTAAAGCAATCCTCTAGGTATTTGGAAGGTGCTAGCATGGCACTGTGAACAAGCACTTAAGACGCTGGGCTTGTGGTCTGGATGTCTTGCAGTTCGAGACCCAAGCACTGCATGAAGGGGTTAGCTCCCGTTCATGCCACAGCTTCTGTCAACCCAGCAGTTTGAAAATATGCAAATGTTAGTAAATAGGTGCCGCTTCGGTGGAAAGGTAACAGCGTTCTGTGAGCTTGGGCGTATAGTCATATTTGTCACATGACCACAGAAGTGTCTTCAGACAACATTGGCTCCCTTGGTTAGGAGACAGAGATGAGTACCACCCCTTGGAGTGGGATACGACTGGGCAGGGGAAACCTTTACCATTTTTTTTAAAGCATCTTCTCACTCTTGGCCTCAGCTGCCTTCTCTCAAAGCTAATCATACCCTTCTCAGTCTCATGGCATAATCATTACTTTGCAGTTCTATATGTCCTTGTTGCCCTTTTCTGTTATTCTTGCAGTTTCTCTAAATCTTACTTAAAATAAGGTGTCCCAGGCATGGTTTGACCACTGCAAAATATAGCAGAACTATTATTATCTTGGATTCAATAAACTACGCTTCTACAGATTCAAAGAAAAAGATGGACAGGGAATACTCAAACGCTTGTGTATTGATTTGCTAAAAAGGAAGGACTCTCCTCTAATTTTCACACTTGTGTTGGATTGAGTCTTTAGAAAAGAACGTAAGCACAGGATAGAATTAAGAACTTTCTGCACTCCAGCTTCTCACAACAGTAAATATTTTAACAATGACCTAATTTTAAAAAAATTAAGAGTAGCTGACATTTCATGTTTCTGCAGATGCAAAAAATTAAAACTCATTAACTGTCCTCGTTCATGGTGTACATAATTCTTTGCCAAAATCTGATAAAAATTCTCATGGTTGGAGAAACTGAAGATATTTTTATAAAGCAGGAAGTCTTACTTTGATGTTTCTCTACTTTCTGTTATCTCGAAAACATTACCTTTTGTAAATGATCTTCGTGGGAGGGATAGCTTAATTCAAGAATCTTGATTATAAAGGTTTCAGTTGTGCTTTTGTCATCAATTAAGAATGACAGGATAAAAAGACTATTTTTAAAAAAGCAGAAACAAATCTAATACTGAATAGTTATCTGAAAGAAAGTTCCTCTGAATTGCTGAAACTTTATTTTGATAAGGCATCCATGACTATATTGGACAAGTTCCTGTAAACATTGCAAGATTGCTGAATATTTCTAAGATTAAACACTATTTTTTAGTCTGTGGCTAAACCATAACTATTTACTTGATTCATATCCTTTTTTAAAAATTGAACCAGAATAAATCATGCAGTTAACACAAAATTATAAACGATATAAACATTAAAAGGCTTGGTTAAATAGGTAAATCTTATCTATTTGTCTGTAGATATTCCATATCTTGGAAATAGCTCAGAAAAAGTATTCCAAAATGATGCATTTTTAAAGTGTGTCTTCTGCATATCTTACTGGTCACAGATACATAATATGTGATATGCCATTTCAGGCTCTAAGCGATTTAGGATTTAAAGTCTTAGAAACACTGCTTGGAATTGTCTGGAAAAGCAACTGGAAACCGGTACAGATTTCTCATTGTGGTCATAATATAATTCTGAAGATCCACACCAGGAGGTATCTCTATATGTTCCATTAATTACAACCTATGGGTTAATGGTTAAGGGGCTATCTGCAATATGCAGTGGCAGTTTAAGCTATAATTTTTATAGTCTGTACAAACTCAAATTCTAATTGTGCTGTATTTTGTTTCCAGGTTTATTCAAGGAAAGTGCTATTAGTTGTCTCAATATGGATAGTAGAATTTCCATAGGAAATGTTTGCTAAGCTTCAGGAAATTAAACCCAGAAAGTGTCTTTTGGCATAGCAACCAAAGCTGACATGTAAGAGACATTGTGCATCTTCACTTTAAATCACTGTTTTTGAAACGTGGCAACTTTCAGTCACATGGACTTCAAATCCCAGAATTCTTCAGTCAGCATGCTGGTTGGGAAATTCTGGGGTTTGAAGTTCACGTGTCTTAAAGTCGCCAAGTTTCAGAAATATTACTCTGCTTCTATCCACTCTTTATGCGGTAGACTCAAGGTTTTCTAGTTCAGAATATTTATTTTTTCTCATCAAGATTCTGATCTTGAGGTATAGTTATAGAAGTGTACCAGCATGGCTCTTTCACTGTTTGCATTGCAATCACAAATAAACTGGGTAGGTGCTACTTTGGAGACAAAGCAAGTTTTAAACAGGGGCTTTTCCTTTTATTTTCAAAATGAAATGCCACAAAAAAGCTATTTAAACCTCCATTTATATTATCACGAGCAGCTTTCCTAATGTGTCTCGAAGACATTGTACCAATAAAGGAGAATATTTGTAGCTCAGGATTGTAATCAGGGGTCTTTGGTACTCTTTGAGATTGGTCGTTTTCTTGCAGCCGCTTCATTATCCCAACTAGGTAAAAAAAATCATTACATCAAACTATGTAAACCTACTAGCACTGATGATGTTACCTCATAGCTTATTTGTTGTACTATACTGTATATAATTAGCTATAGTCAAGTGAATTATTTGGCAGAGCCAGAGGAAATTCCCACCCTCCTTTAAATTAAGTGATTTTTGAATTTAAATTACAAACACTGGAAATCTATATAAGCCAAAACGCAGTCCAAATATTTTTTAAAAATCATACTACGTTAGTTGTTTAAAACAACCTAAGATGCAAATTGATGACAAAAGCAATATTCTAAGTCAGAGAAATATTGTGGTTTTAAAAAACATAAAGTAAGTTTACCATTCATCCTTCATTGTTATTGGCATTTTCAAAATGGATCTACCTTAATTGTTAAGATAAAAGTTTCCCCTGTCCAGTCATGTCCAACTTTGGGGGCGGTCCTCACCTCTTGTTTCTTTGGCAACAGAGCCAGCATTGTCCAAAGACACTTCTGGGGTCATGTGGCCAGCATGACTATATGCTGAGGTGGAGAGAATGCTGTTACCTTCACACCAAAGCAGTTCTTATTTATCTACTTGCATTTGCATGCTTTCAAACTGCTAGGCTGGGAAAAGCTAAGGGAAGTGATGGAAGTTCACCTCATCACACGGTGTTGGGTCTCAAACCCGGGCTATCAGCTTTTCAGCTGGCAAGGTCAGCATCTTTAACTACTGAGTCATTGCACACCTCTATCTTGCAAATATCCAAAATATTGTATTATTTGATCTAAAAACAAACAAAACATTAGCTTTTCAAATAGTACTAATGAAGCCAGTATATGTTTTGATTCATATGTGCCTATCAAGTGTTCTCATATGGTAAACCAACCAAGAGAAAAATCTGTCTATGTGATCATTGGGCATCTACGGTACATATAATTCAATCAATGCATAGTGGTAGCAACAACTTAATTCTATTCAGAACTCAGAAATCTCATTAACCGCAAAGTAGCCTACACTTACGTCTAGGCAAACAATTATATGACTATAATCTAAGGAATTTAATCTATATATATAAATGCAAAATACCACTCACTCACTGATTCGTCACCAGATCTTTAAAACCATAAAAGGTACAAACATGAAATTTGCTACATACCTTCATCTTGCCATCTAGGCGCCCACTAAGAAAGGATTTTTCAAAATAATAATTTTGTATGGTAGATATTCTAATTTTTTAATTTCGGATGGGTAGAAGGTTGTGATTGGACAAAATATTCGTTTGTTACATTTCTCCTGATTGGAGGGCTTTTGCAGCCTGTTCTTTGGTTTTGAATTTTTCGGTTGAAAAATCAGTAGCAACGGTGCAAGTGGAGAACACTCTACTCTCCGAACAGTTTCACCAGTAGCGGCCAGAATCATAGCGAGGTGAGGAGCAGTTGAGGACTTATAGTTGTTGCACTTAAGAGCACTACATTTACTACATTATGTAAATTATATAAGTCAGTGATGGCGAACCTTTTAGAAACCGAGTGCCCAAACTGCAACCCAAAAGCCACTTATCACAAAATGCCAACACCCACCCACCTTGTAGCCATCAGTGATCCCCAGCACCCGCCTGCAGCCTACACAAGCTCGCCATGGGCATTCCAGCAGCCTCCCCCAACTTCTGCAGCTCACTGGGTGCTATGCTTCCCTCCAACCTAGCTCCTCTCCTCTCACACCTTTGCAACAGACTCTGCACTGCATTTGAGCCACCTACCTTACCCCAAACAGGGGAGAGAAGAAGCGCTCCCATTGGGGTGCTGGCCAGAGAGGCGGGTGATGTCAGAAGTGTCCTCAGGCACATGTGGAGAAGAGGAGGGGAGCCCCATATCTCTCTGGCTTTCTAGTAGAGAGATCTGTGCTAGGACGAAGGCATGCATGCCCACAGAGAAGGCTCTGAGTGCCGCCTCTGGCACGTGTGCCATAGGTTCGCCACCACTGATATAAGTAATTTTGCTTTAGAAAAATTGTAGTTATATACAATCACTTCTCATTTAGGAATTAACTCAATTAGTAATCATCTACATACACAAGTGTAATAAATGTCAGTAAAACAATTCACTTTTTGAACAATGACTGGTTCAAATCCTCTACAAACACATGTGAACATCTGTGAAGAAACAATGAAATCTTATATGAATCTGCTGCTACCTATAACACATTTTTATTTGGTTTTATGAATATACTTATTTCATGTAAACTGTCTTATAAAATTTTGATAAAGTAGAATCTAGTGAATGAATTTACTTCTTATAAACATTCAAGGGATTAACATGGTATTTTCCCTGTATCTTGGAAATTTGAATAATTAGATGTTGATTTTATGACTTGCCCTCTAGATTAATGCGTCATGGAATAAACGTGTCAATATCACATATACCAATTCATTCAGAAAACCCTCAATGTGCTGATTTTGTAGACTTTTTCAAATTTCCTCAGTTGGTGAAATTACCAACTTTTTCTTGGCAGCTGAAAAGAGAATGAGATGATTGCACAAGAATTCTGAAATAAACTAATTGATGGCCATTTTTATATATTTATATTCAATCTGTTGATTTTCTTCTTAATTTGAAGAATCATGAATAAGACATATCAAGTTTATTTTCAATTACATTATGTATTAAGCTGCCTAATTCCTAGGACCTATATATGAACTTAATGATCACAGTATTAAAATTATTTTTCCAATGTTTGGTTTCATGAAAACTTCCTAAGGAGCTGTATAAAAATGACAGACAATAGTCTTAATAGTTTATTAAATAAAGAAATAAATTTCATGACAGATGAAACAGAAATACTGTAGCATACTCTCCAGTGACATTAGACTCCAAAATTAAACAAGGCAAAAATGAATAATTCTAATATCGATATTTAAAAATGAGTAATTTTACAGTAATATTTCCCTTTTCTTCTCATCTTCCCTGCTGTATTTGCTTAACTACTCTCCAGTTTGTAGCTTTTATTCTTACCACACTTCAGTACATTACAAAATGTTAGAGGAAGAAAAATGTGGATTTTTTTCTGGTTACAAAGACTCCTCTCATGAGACAGGGTGGATTCAGCAGTTTAGTAGTGCAGCAGTAACAAGGCAGAATTTAATAACTTTTTTTCTAGCAGAAGAATTTTCCTAGGACTTCCTGCCAACCAAGGGTTAGTTTTCTGCCAGCAATATAAGGTCCAGTAATTCTTGCAAACCCTTTCATGGCTTTTAAGTAAGGATGTGACACATAGATATCCAATAGCCTCTAGCAGCAGCCAACTCTTGTCATTTTACCAGCTTTGTAAAGTGAACAGCCCACTACACACTTAAAGAGGTCGAAGACAGCAGACTGCTAGTATTCCATGTTATTTAGCTAAACCTTTTAATCTGAAAGAGGGAAAAGGAATTTTGTGGCATTGTGCAGCATTTACATTCCTGGGTCTCAGGCAATTATAGCAGTTAATTTTAATGGTCAGACTCCTTTCGACAGAATTATATATAAGGTACAAAACTGAGTGTCAGTTATCACCTTAAAAAATGAGGTATGTTAGGCTATTATTGCTCACTAATGAAAAAGAGAATATCCATTTTATTTTCCAGAATAAAATACCGTGTTTTCCCAAAAATAAGACTGAGTCTTATCTTAATTTTTGCTCCAAAAAAAACGCATTAGGGCTTATTTTCCAGTTAGATTTTATTTTCAGGGAAATACAATACTAAATGCATCTGACTGGCTGACAATCTTAACTGGCGCTTATTTTGGGGGTAGGGCTTATATTACGATCACCCTGAAAAATCATGCTAAGGCTTATTTTCCAGTTAGGTCTTATTTTGGGGGAAACAGGATAGTCAAGAATGGGCTCTTAAGATATATGAACGACAAGAAAATAAAATCATTTTCAATTTTGAACTTTTTTCTTCTACACCCAGCCACAGTAGATGATTTAAACAGGCAAGATTCCTATCATTTTCTCAGAGAACTGAACCCCGAGTTTTGATTTTCACTCTTATTTTGTAACCGCTACAGTGATTGGAAGAAATTCTGACTTATATGTAAAATGTATGCACATGTTAGAAAGACCGATAGATTCGCACATGTTAGAAAGACTGATAGATTCTAAGTCATCCCTTCTTTCCCACCAAAAGTTAATTAAAAATAGTTAATTCAAGTGAGATTTTGCATGCAACCTCACACTTATTTATTTGGCTTGTATGCCACCCATCTTGTCTAGACGTCTATACATTCCACCTGCTTAATATTTTTCCTTCTGCCTTAGGAAACCCTAATATTTTAATTAGGTTCATCATTCTCCGGTATGATTTTTGGGAAACTTGGACCGAGGCAATAGTCTATTACAAAGTAAATATAGTAACCATATGCCACCATAATGTATAAACCTCTCTGGTGGGGACATTGTATGGGAGGAGTCAAGAGCACCAAATGGCAAACACAACAAGATTGAAGCCTGACCTTTTTTTAAAAAATGTACAATGCATGTATCACATTACACCGAAGCCTGTTTTACCTAAAACATTCTACAGCAGGAATATCACTTAAAAACCCATTAAATTAATTAGATCTCATTCACACCTACTACCACTTGTATTACAATCCTGTTCCCAAACCACCACGTACTATTCAATGCTCTCAAAATTACCTCCAGTGTATGCAGGCATCAACTGAAGTTGACCAACACATTAAATACCTCTAGTTGAATTCCAAACTCTCCTTTAAATAGAGAGACAAGCAAGATGATAGGTTTAACTGTGTCCTATTTTGTTTCAGTCTTAACCTAACTCCTTCAGTACTTTTTGTAAATTAGAGTTCTTGAATACCACAACTCCTTGCTTTATGTTTATGCATTTTAAATCTCAAGTCCCTGGGTATTTAGAAATATTAATATACTGCTGGATTTATCAAAAATACAAATTTTGTTTTAACAGTTCTCATCCTTATTTAATCAGGTATTATCTAGCAGTTTTGCAAATCAGGTCACTCTTAGAATTACAGAATCATAAAATTTGTAAGATACCTTAAAAGTCATCTAATTCAATCCTCTGCTCAGTGCAGGACCCATCACATCTTCCAACCCCTACTTAAATGCTTTTAGTTGTGGAAGCGTGTTCTAGGATTGACAGTTTCTACAGTCAACATGTTCCTCTTGAGACTAACCTGAATCTCCGTCCTTTAGTTTTAACCCATTTGTTCTGGTCCTGCCCTTTTGAGGAGTAGAGAGCAAATCTGCTCCCTCTTCTATGACAGTTTTCAGGTATTTGAAGACTATATATTAGCAATACAGTAGTCCTCACTCCAACTTGCTATTTCCTTAAAATATGGTGTCAGATAATTAATGATCTACATTTACTGGTGGGTCACGTTAGAAAAAAACAGCAGATCTCGATTTCTGTTTGTTTATTGTTTATTATTCTGGTTGTTTATTATTATTACCATACCACTAATCTCTTGTAGATTTCAGATGTGGGTGAGGGGGGAAACCATATTTTTCATAGAAAGATTTGCCCCAGATTCCATGTGCAGATCCCTTTACTTACAATAGTGTCATTTCAACAGTGAGGTTGGAAGCATATAAATATTTACTAAATATTATAACCCAAGAGTCTTTTCCAAACATAATATAGTATATTGTTTAATATAGGTGATAATATGGGGAGTTAACAATATTTAATATTATAACCCAAGAGTTTTTTCCAAACGTAGTATAGCATATTGTTTAATATAAGTCATAATAAAGGGAGTTAACAAGTCTTGTTAATTTAATAAGAGCAGCCATCAGACTTTACTACTTAAAAACTTTGAACATTTAATTCTAGTATTCAGAACAGGTTCTTGGCTCAGCATTATTTAATCTCAGCCATATCCTGTTTGTACCAGTCTCTGACTGGTAGATTTTAGATTGTCCAAGAACACTAGATTCTATTTGAAATCTGCTCAAGCCTATTTTGCAGAGATATTTTATCTGAGTAAAATATCCATAATTATTTTATATATTTGCAAAATATTAGGTCAGTGTTTCTCAATCTTAGCAACCTTAAGTATGCTGGCCGGGGAATTCTGGGAGTTAAAGTCCACAGAACTTAAGGTTGCTAAGGTTGAGAAACACTGCATTATGTCCGTAATTCACTAGGCTTTGTTTTTTCTTTAAACAATCGGCATGAACAGTGTTTTTCTTAGCAAGACAACAAGCAGAATTTCATTTTGCAAGGCTGTAGAAAGCTTGTCAAACAAGTTACATTTTACTGTTTAGCCTGATTGTTCACATTCATAAATAACCATAATACTAGTGGCAAGTAATAGTGGCAAAGGAATAATTCAAATGATTCTAGGAGACTGAGAGGAACAATATTACTATCTTCGTACTACAGAACTGATTAGTCTCTCATGTTGCATATAAATAACTATATTAATAGCAGCTTTACTCTAGCTGGACTCTGCCTAAATATAACTTCCATGGGTATTACTGAATGACCTCTACAGAATCTCTCACTCTTCCATCAATATGCTTAGTCTACCTTTATTTAATTACACTGTAAAAACATCTCATGTAATTTTTACTTTGAGTCCCACCAGCATTGCAGATAAGTGTCCAGAACATGTGTATAATTTCATTTGTCAAACAGCTACAATATATACTTTGCCATAATTAGTTCAATTCAGCTTTAGTAAATAGCCATGTTGATAACTACCAACTGTCTTTACATTATGGCACTTGGAGTTATAATCAACAGCAATGCATGTACATAGGAACAGAGAAGATATATTTCAAGCAATATTTCAAGCAATATAATAAAATCCTTTAACAGAATGCTGCATTATGAACTTCAGTAGCATAAATTAAAATTTGTGGGATAGGGATTGTGAGAAAAATATGGGATTTTTATGGGATCCCAGAAAATGGAATTGCAGCAAATCATAGAGTTTGCCTCAAGGATACTTTTTATTATTTTCTGGCTTATTTTTTTTTCCCGTTTTCAAATTATCAAGCAAAGGAAATAGAACTGCAATCTGTTAATTTCACTCTGCAGCCATCTATTGCTGACTAATTGCAAAAAAGATTCCCATAAAATCCATTTTTTCCTCACAGGTAAACTTCAAAGAGTAGTAAAACTATAACTATAAATTTATTGAACAAAGTAAAATGCTGTTGTGTTTATATGTAGGTTTATTAAATCTGATTGGAAGAAGAGAGATTATGAAGACCTTAATAAGTAAAACCTGAATGAGCCATCTTAAGACATAGAAATTCTCACATATCATTCTATGTTGATTTTTTTAATCTCTGCAATAATGTATATCACTTTTATTAAGCAGTTTTAATATAAAATATTAAAATATTAAAAATTCCCTATACTATTTCAGATCAAAAGCATATAGGTAATAGTATGTGTAATAGTAATTCACTGAGGAAAATGGAACTAATTAATTATAATTATTCCACTTAACTTTGATTAATATGAATATAAAAAAATAACTATGACTTTGAAAGAAGTGTTTGGGAATTAATGACTAACTTTATAACTGGATTTATTAGTTATTCTATGAAGCGCAATACAAAGTAAATTATATAAATGTTGCCTATGTATAAATACAGGTAGTCCTTGAGTTATGACTATAATGGAGCCTGCCCTTTAAGTTGTAAGGCATAATGGTTGTAAAACAGATCATCCATGTGACCAATCCAATTTTACAATGTTTTTTATGGCAGTTGTTAATCAAACCGATTGTTTGCTATGGCAACGTTTTGTTGAAAATCAGAAGTAAATACTGGCTTTTGACAGAACCATCGTAAAACACAGTCATGTGATTGTGTGATGCTACAAATGGCTATAAATATGGTCGGTGATGGTGAGCACCTAAAGTGTGATCATGTGACCACTGAGAGGAAGCAACTGTTGAAACTCTGGATCTGGATCATAAGTCCCCCTTTTCAGGTAACTAGCAAATTCAAACAATCACCAAGCAACTGCTCGAGGATTACCTGTACATTGATATTCAGACGTATGAAACTGTGCAGTCCTTAGGTTAAAGTAGACAGTTCCATTTGAGTGAAACATCAATATATATTTGAACAAAATTCTTGACTTCCAATAAAATGGTGTATAGCAATTAAAGCGATTATTTGAATACAGGAACTACAATCAAAAACAATAATAAAGCCATCACAAGCAAGAGCTTACAAAGTAGTCTGTCCTTATTCAACACACCTTAGTATGAGTCTATGGATAACATAAACATTTTATAAGCAATTGATATACAGTAGAGATCTACGTATTTGAGGAATGATTTTATAAAGTTTTATAACAATGATTTCTAGTAAACAGTTTTGACAATGATTTGCTAAATGACTCCTTAAAACATTAAAAATTTGATCTAATATTTCAATCTAACCTTTTGCATATTTTTGAAAAAATGTTTCTAGAGTTTTATACACATACCTTATATGAATATTTGATACTGGATGAATAACAAAGAATATAAACCTGTCTATAGTTTATTGACACCATTTTAGAAACTTCAGTCAGAAGCAGGAGAAAGAATTTACTAGTAAACTAAGGCAGAAATGTGATTAAATTAGAAAAATATCGGTTTGAATGAATAAGAAAATGCACTCTATGTTGAATGATAAAATACTAATTATTTTCCTCCCAGTGAAAAATGATTTTCCAATTCATTTATGAACAAAAAGTAAGTTTTAAAAAAATTCAAATGCCATTATAGAAACAAGCATAAAATAAAAATAATCAGAAGTCAGATTTTGGGATGCTAGGTGGAAAAGGTGGAAAAAGTAAGGAAGACTAGGGATACACGCCTTTATGTTATTTGATTGATAATCCTCTCAAAGTATTAACCTTTTTAATTAAATTTTTTAATTAGTTGCAGAATGTTTATGAAAATGTTGAATGAAAAAAAATGCTTTGAACTGGAAAGCTTGTAAAAAAAGAGGACAATACTGTAATTCAAAATCTGGCATCACCAAGGACAGGGCAGAGAACATCTATTAGGATATGAAAAAAAAACACAGACAAGTTTACCAAATCAAGGGGAAATGCTCACTTAAATAATGTTGATTTAGCATGTTGAATCTGCCATTCTTTTATAGTTTCTTCCACCATGTCATCAACCTGCTAAACAGCTGACTTACACGACACTGTTAATGAGGGTGTTTTGTAACATGATTGTACTCTATAACATGATGACATGATGAATGTACTTATGATTGTGAATTGCATTCATGATTAAGATCGCGGTTTGTCCATTGCAGTTTATATATACCTGACAAGATGAATATCTATAGTAATAAACCTCAGAAATGATTCATTCATCATTCACTCGCCAATCACATCTGACTCATCACTATATCTCAAAAACCATAAAAGCTACACTACTGACACTTCCTACATACCTTTACTTCCCATCTGGGAGCAAACTACAACAAAAATTTCTGGAAAACATATTTTTAAAGGAGTTATTGTCATTTATTGTCAAACATGGCCAAGGAAGCTACTGCGCATATGCCAAGACTCAAGCAGATTGGAGTTTCTCTGCCTCTGAAGCCACTGCGTACGCGCTGACCCTGAACTGCAGCAATGGGGAGAAGGGGCAAAGGAAAGAGGAATAGGATAATGGCAGGAAATGGAGAGAGGCAGAGAGAGAAGAGACAGGAGGAAGGATTCGGGAGGAGGGGGTTAAAACCAGGAAGGGAAGAGATTCGCGCCAAAACGGACAAGAGGAGAATGGCAGGGAAAGGAGAGAGGCAGACAGAGAAGACAGAGCTGGAAGGAAGGAGAAGGGAAGGAAGAAAGGAAGGATTGGGGAGGAGGGGATGAACAACGCAAAACAGCTGACCATCGGGGTGCACTAAAACCCGGAAGGGAAGAGATTCACGCCAAAATGGACAAGAGGAGAATGGCAGGGAGTGGAGAGAGGCAGACAGAGGAGGCAGACAGAGAAGACAGACATCTGGAAAGGAGGAGGAAGGATTGCGGAGGAGGGGTGAATACTGCTAAACAGCTGACCGTCGGGAGGACCCGTAGCGGAGCACAGGTACAAAAAGCTAGTACTTTATGAATATGAATGTATCCAATGGTTATATATACAAATGGTTATGCCTATATATATACACAATGATTATGCTTATATATGCAAATGATTATGAATGTATCTGAAACATAGTTTGTTTGTTATATGTATGTAGGTATTGAGCCTGTACACCGGAGACAAATTCTTTGTGTGTCCTGACACACTTGGCAAAATAAATTCTGATTCTGATTCTTATTTGCAACATTTTTAAATGAAGAGCTAACTCTCAATCACATATTTTTTTAATCTGAGCAACTTCCACAGAATGATTGTGTGTTGCTTTCATGTTGTGCTGCGTCTCTGTGTACCCAGGTCATCACTGCTATTCAAAAGAAACCATCTCAACTACCACACAGAAGTGGCTGGAGAAACAATTCTGTAATTAATGACTAGCTATTTCCCATTGCTGCAAACTCTCCTTACATTTCACCTTCCATCTCTGCTCTTCTCTGTTTATTTTATTTTATTTTATTTTAATTAAATTTCTATACCGCCCCTCTCCCGAGGGACTCGGGGCGGTGTACAGCCAGAGGTAAAA
>JANHFO010008926.1:0-11878 GCA_032468095.1 Pareas carinatus | reverse complement strand
AGTGTCCAAGCGAGAGAGAGAGTGAATTCAAGACTGCTGCTTATATACTCTAGGTCCTGGTCTAATTGCCATAGGTGTGGCTCAGCTTGGTTCAGCTGGCCAGCCTGCAGTAAACCAACCTGTAGGCTTCTTAAAGGGATCATAACCCATATAACCCTAACAGGATGTGCCGACTTCAACTCCCAGAATTCCCAAGCCAATGGGAAAGTCACAAATGGAGATCACGTGACACACACACACACCAGGATGCTGCAACTGTCACAAATATATACCTCTCAATTTTGATCGGAGGGTGGGGATGCCGCCGCAGTCGTAAGTGTGAAAAAAGGGTCCTAAGTCACTCTTTTTCAGTGCCGTTGTAACTTTGAACGGCCACTAAAATAGTTGTAAGTCGAGGACTGCCTTTACATGGACATCAGCTCCCAGAATTCCCTAGGCAGCGGGCCTCATTAATCCTGCATCAGAAGTTGGGGAAAAACAACAACCGAAGAGCAGGGGGGAAATTAGTCACTAAAAGGATTCCCCTACAGTGTTTAATTGTTGCGCCATTTTATTTCAAGGCAGTATATTGTCACTTCCTTAAATAGACTTTTTCCCACTGAAAGACACTATTGTAATTTTTTAAAAAAAAAACCCACCAACTTTTAAAAAAGGAAAAGGCTCCCAGCCAAGTTTGGAACAGGCAAAAGCCAAATCAGCACCTCTTCCAAGATGAATTGGATTAATTTCAATCAGAATAAAGCTGGAAGGGACCTTGGAGGTCTTCTAGACCAACCCCCTACTCGAGCAGAAGACCCTGTACCAGGGATGGCGAACCTTTTAGAGACCGAGTAGCAGCACAAGTTGTGGCTAATGAGTTGCGGCTTGTGACATCATCAAATGGCGCCGCTACCAACACTGCCCTATACCATTTCTTTAACACTTTCTTTAACACTTGCATTTAATTTTAATTTTAATTTAATTTCTTTAACACTTATAGCAGCATTCCAATATTTCAGGGGCTGCCGCAGAGAAGGGTCAGCTTATTTTCCAAAGCACGAGAAGGCCAGGCAAGAAACAACGAACAGAAACTAACCAAGGAGAGAAGCAACCTACAACAAAGAAGAATTTCCTGACATTTAGAACAATTAACCAGTGGAACGGCTTCCCTCCAGAGGTTGTGGGTGCCCTCTTACTGGAGTTTTTTAAGAAGAGATTTGGCAGCCATTTGCTGAAATGGTATTGGGCAGGGGTGGCGAACCTGCGGCACGGGTGCCAGAGGCGGCACTCAGAGCCCTCTCAGTGGGCACACTGCCATCGACCCAGCACAGATTTCTTTGCTAGAAAGCCAGAGGGACGCGGGGCTCTCCTTCCCTTCTCCACGTGGTCACAGAAGCAGGGGGTCACTGGCAGCCATGGGGGGTGTCACCGATGGCCATGAGGGGTTGCATGTTGCCGTGTTGGCACTTTGCAATAAATAAGAGACTTTTGGGTTGCAGTTTGGACATTCAGTCTCTAAACGGTCCGCCATCCCTGGCCTAGGGTCTCGTGCTTGAGCAGGGGTTGGACTAGAAAACCTCCGAGATCCCTTCCAAATCTGTTATTCTGAGTTTCTCCCCTCCCCCAGCTGCTTAGAAAAACCATGAGGCACAGCAGTGTCAGGGTTTCCTGGTCTGTGTGGATTGAAGCTCAGCTGCTTATCAGCTGCCAGGATCCTGAGCTGGGGAGGGGGGGGGTTCGCCAGGGAAGTTCCAATGAAATCACAAATAACATTTTGTGCCCTTGACTGGCGAAAGCAATTAGGATCAAGCACAACTTTGGAGGGTCCAAAGGAGGAGCCTCAGGGCCTGTAAGTCAGCGATATACAGCAGAAGTGCACTGAGGGAGGGGGAGTTGGAAGAAAGTGTTAGAAATTCTGTTTATATATAGCAACACAAACAGGGCGTACAGTCACCATGTGCTTTACCGCTTTACTGCTTAACTCAAGAAACTCTACCTAGAACAAAAAGGAACATAGAATATATACTATAGATCTAAACTTGTAAACGCTGCCACCTAGGGACTGAATACGACTGTAGTTGTTGCATAAAAATACAAGAAACTGTATTCCAACAGAAAGGAAGGGGAAGCAAGGAATATTTGGGGTGGGTGGGTTCTGAGGCCAGCCACGAAGGGACGATTGGGCAGGTGGGCAGATTTCACATCGCAAGGGCATTCGTTAGTTAACTATGATTTTCTGCACGAGCTGATATTGAGCCAAAAATGTCTTGAGAATTTGCTGTTAAAACAACTCGCAGATTATGAAACTATCGTGGAGGGGGATTCTCAGGCCAAAAATATCGGGGTCTTGCATTTATTCCTCAGCCGGAACATGCGAGTGTGTGAGTAAGAATCTTGTCTCTGATATTCTGTAGTTCCCAGCTTCCCACACTCCCAATTAATGAGGAAGGAATATTTCCCAAAGGACTTTTCTCCAGCATGAAAAGCGTTTGCAGCTGGTGATGTTTGATAGACAGGTGCGACACTAAAAAAACAAAAAAAAACAATCCTGGGTCCTTAATCATCTCAGGTTAAAAGCACCTAGGTGAGAAATTCAAGGGAAAATGCTCAAAATAAAGTAGAAAAACAGAAACCACCTTCCTGAGTGATTGACTTTTGGGGATAAGTTCACAACCAGACAGATTAAGATGATCTGACCTGGAAAGGTTGGGCACAGAAGGACAGTGTGGGAAGGGGCTTTGTGGGTCTTCTAGTCCAGTGATGGCGAACGTATGGCACGCGTGCCACAACGGGCACGCAAAGTCCTCTCTGTTGGCACGCGAGCCAAGTCACCCCAGCATCGCCCCAGAGCTGAGCATGCTCGGAAAAAAAGTAGCAGCGCCAGGCTATGACATCACAGGGCCCTGAGCACGCTCAGAAAGAGAGCAACGGCATCGGGCGATGATGTCACAAGTTGTGACTCATTCGCTGCATCTCTTCCGGGCACTCGGTGCCTAAAAGGTTAAAAACCACCCCTGTCCAACCCCAGTACTTAAGCAGGAGACCCTACCCCAGTGATAGCGAACTTTTTAGAGGCCGAGTGCCCGAACCGCAACTCAAAAACTAGTTATGTATCGCAAAGTGCCAACACGGCAACATACACCCCCCCATGTCCCCTCTCCCCCAGTGCTGTCCCCGCACCTCCTCACCAACCTTTTGGACCTTGGGGACCACTACATTCATAATTTTAAAACCAGTGGACCCCTAATATGATTTTTTAAAAAAAAGATATATACCTTTTTATAATAACGATCAGAGAACTTCCATTTTATTAATATAAAAGGCACCTATTTCATATAACAAAATTAAGAAAGCTTATTTAATTATAACAAAATCTGCTGGGCAGAGGGGCGGGAACATTGGAGAGTGGGAGGTGGAAGGGAGCCCTACGTCCCTCTGACTCGCTACTAAGGAATGTTTTTTTTTTACTTTGCTGGTTGTGACGGTGTGCGTGCCGACAGAGAGGATTCGGAGTGTCGCCTCCGGCACTCGTGCCATGGGTTCGCCATTCCTGCCCTACCCCATTCTGATGATGGCTGCCCAGCCTCTTCTTGAAAACCTCCAGTGATGGGACACCCACAACTTCTGGCAGCAAGTCGTTCCATTGATTAATCCCTCCCACGGTCAGGAGATTTCCCCTTAATTCCAGATGAGTTCCCATCCTTCTCCTGCTTTCTCCTGGTGCTTTGGAGAATGCGTTGATCTGTATCGATGTGGCAGCCCCTTAGATATTGA
The DNA here is from genome assembly GCA_032468095.1 of Pareas carinatus. Lineage (NCBI taxonomy): Eukaryota > Metazoa > Chordata > Lepidosauria > Squamata > Pareidae > Pareas > Pareas carinatus. The sequence continues at coordinate 8,125 of JANHFO010008926.1, read as the reverse complement.
AACTCTGCTCTTATGCCACGCCTGGCCCTTTCCTTTCCCTTTTTCCACAGTTTTCTTCCAAATCACACCAGGCTGAAGATGCAGAGTCTACTGTGCTCCCAGGGAGCGAAACCCCGCTGCTTCGAGTGAGGCCGGTTCTTGCCCACAAATGCTTCTGCGATGGTTTGAATTCAGGGAGAGGGCTTCTGCAAGTTAAACAGCGCCCCCACCTCGCAGTGGCAAGCTGGGGAATAGCAGGGCGCTATTATCATTCAGTAAACAAGATTTAAGAGCTATAGAGCAGTTCCTCGGCTTGTGATCGGATTGTGGATCAGAATTTCTGTGGCTGAGCAGGGCAGTTGTAAGGTGAGCCGCGTCCAATTTCGTGACCTATTTTTTCCCCCCATTAAGCGAATCGCACCAGTCGTTTAGTGAATCGTGTGGTCGTGAAGTGAATCCAGCTTCCCCCTCCCTCCCCCATTGACTTAGCTGGTCGGAAGCCGATACGGAAAATTGCAAATGGCGGCCATGTGATCCTGGGATGCTTCAACCGCCATCAATGCATTGCCGGTTGCCAGGAGGCCAAATTTTGATCATGTGACCCTGGGGATGCTGAGACGCTTGTGTGAGGACCGGTTGTAAGTCAATTTTTTCCAGGGCCATTGCAACTGAACGGCCACTAAGCAAACGGTTGGAAGTTGAGGACTGCCTGTAAAGGCAGTTTGGAGGTGATAATAGAAAAGCAGAGTTGCAAGGGACCCTGGGGGTCCAGCCCCCATTCAGGCAGGAGACCCTTAGACGATTCCAAACAAATGGCTGCCCAGGGATGAAGCACCCACAATGTTCCATGTTGCGTCTCTCCTTAATTAGTTCCCATCCGTTGTTTTTTGTCGCGTCTTCTGGCGCTTTGGAGAATAGGCGGACCCCCCCTCTTCTTTCTGGCAGCTTTTGTGTCGCCCGTTCCCCGGCCCTTATTTCCTTCTGACTAACCGTATATCCAGTTCCCACAATCTTTCTTCCTATGTTTTAGCCTCCAGCTCCCTAATCCTCTTTGTTGCTCTTCTCTGCACTCTGCGCCTGATGAGGCGAAAGCAAAGACCAGGAGCAAGAAGAGAAATGATCGAACCGGCTCTAGCATCCTTCCTTCCTTTCATCACAGGCCACGGATTTCCCAGTTTCTTCTTTCTTCCTTGCTAGAGAATGCGGCTGACCCGTTCCAGAGGGAATGGTGCAAGAAGCTGCGGAAGGCCCTTGGGAGGCCTTAGATGTTTCATAAGCCACCTTTCTGGGCTTGCAACGAAAGGAGGAGGAGACCGAAGCAGGCAAGGGTCAAGGGATGGATCGGTTCCCAGCCATCTGGAGCCCTGGGCAAGGCCAGAATCATTTATCACTTTAAAAGTCACTGATTTCTTTGCCCAGGAGCTCCGAAAAGGCCTTGCAAAGAGATCAGAAGTGTAAAGAACTAACATATAAGCAAAAACGTACAGACCCAGTCCTTTGAAGTTAAGTGTGTAATAGACTAGCTAACACTTAGAGAGATCATGCAGCTTTGCCTATGCTTTAGAGAAAAATAGTTTTGTTTTGATTAATTAACAATTGACCCCTGTGCATGCTCTTAAGGTAGATGTTTGAAGTCGTGGTTTCTGCTGATGCGAGAGTAAGGTCATGTTGATGAGCAAGAATACACATTAGTGAGCAAGCTTACATACAAGACGGACGGCACAAGGAACAAAGCTGTTGCAGATCCCTGCTATAGATAGAAGAGAGAGAAGAATGGAGGCAAACCTGTAGAAGGGAGTGTGGCAGCTGTCAAGATGCCTTTAGCTTAAAAGGAAGATCAAACAGGGTGAGGAAGAAAGTCAAGATTGCCCCATCTTGATTCTCTTCGGTATCAAAGTCGGGCAGAGAAAAACTCTGCCAGCTTTTCAATATTGCCATTATACCTACAACAATAAGAATTCCAGTAGTTGACGGGGTCTGTTTCCTGACCTGTCCTACCCTGGAGGGCTGGCGTCCTTTCACTGCATCCCCTTCTCCTCGGCCATTTCCAACCTCCTTGGCTTCCCGCCATGAAATCCCTGGAGAGAAATGGACAGGTAGTCCTTGTCAAGGTACAGGTAGACCTCGACTTCATTTAGTGAACGTTCAAAGTTATGACAGCGCTAAAAAAAAGGGATTTATGACTGTTCTTCACACTTGTGACCGTTTCTGAATCCCTCAAGGCCATGGGATCAAAATTCAGAAGTTTGGCAGCTGACTCGTGTTTATGACGGTTGCAGCAGTCAGGAAAACTGCAGTCGATTGAAAATCAATTTTTTCCCCTGTGTTTATTGACGTGTGTCTGTTTCGATCAAACCAAACACAACCTCGTAAGATCTTTCTTGTGGACCGTTCTGATTTCATCCCCTCTTTTTTCTTAACCTAACAAGGATGGTGACTAAGCAAACATTATGCAGCTCCTGGTTGCGAACAGACCTCTGGTTCTCCCTCCCTTTTTTGCATAAAGCTGGTTTGATCCCTGACTCTAACAAATGCAAAGCTTATTTGGGGTGGGAAACAAGGCACGGCGATAAGCAAGCCATCAATATTCATTGGACTAAAGTTACGGGAGGAAAATACAGGAGTTGGACCTCAGCGCTGATCCTTCCTGCGAACCGCTGAGAGGGTGCCCTACGGACCATCCACAGCCCCGCCTGTGATTGCTAAATGAGCCATCCTGGCAGGACAATCCATTAAATACTCATCAACACAGTGTTTTTCAAACTTGGTGGCTTAAAGATGGGTTCAACTCCCGGAATTCCCCAGCCAATGCTGGTCCGTGGTGTGTTTCTTTACTCCTTGTTCCTTCACGGCCGAGGGTTGATCCTAAAAGGGGGAAAAACACCCACCAGTTAGAGATCTTCACTGCCAATCTAAGGCTGGTTTTCCTATCCTATGCCCTTCCTTTGCTCTTCTTTATATTTAATTTTAGTCCTATTATTTCCCCCCCTCTGGGCTCCCTTTATTACTGGAGCTTGCAGCTCCTTTGCATTTTTGGCTATCAGAGTAATGTTATCAGCATCGTGCAGGTTATTGATGTCCAGCCCTAAAACCCTGCTTATCTCCTTCCCATCCAGCTTCCTTTAATATCTATTCAGCATAAAGGCTGAATAAATAAGGGGAGAAAATACAGCCCTTTGCCAACCTGGATTCTGTCTGTTTCACCCTGTTTGGTTTTTTTTTCCAGAATGTGGCTTCCCTGCCTGTATATAAGTTTGTTCTGAGAACAGTAGGATTTCATTCATTCATTCATTCATTCATTCATTCATTCATTCATTCATTCATTCATTCATTCGGTTTCTACCGCTGCCTTCAGAGGTTCTCATTTTTCTGAGCACACGACAGAGATGGATATGATTGACCCAATCAAAGGCCCTTCTATCCAAGTGGTCCTCGACTTAGAACCATCCGCTTAGCGACGGTTCAAAGTTAACAGCAGGGAAACAAATGACTTGGGATCACTTGTCACACTTAAAGCCACTGCAGCATCTCCATTATCACGTGATCAAAATTCAACCGCTTGGCAACTGGCATGTGTTTCTGACTTCAGAGTCACTATTTTGTTTTTTCCATGTCTGTTTCCATCCCCGGCGCCTTTACAGATGTTGCAGATGTTGGTTGCAGTACTACTTCTCGGCTCTTCTAACCCCTCTGAAACTCCTTGTTCCTCTGGAGGTCTTTCTTCGATTCTGACTTCTCTCCTTGACAATGTCTACCGTTTCTTTCCATATCCAGTTTGCTCCCTTCCGTTTCTTCATTTTTGGCCACCTCCTTTTGGCATCCCTCCCCGAGTTCATTTAATTTAATTTAATAATTTGATTTATATACCGCCCTTTTCTGTGCAACGGACTCAGAGTCGGCGATGAATAAATGATTGGAATGGCAGAAATGGAGACGTTGTTCCCTTGCTTCGTTTCAGCCTCTCAATCCGTATGACCCAACTGCGCAACCCACCTTAATATTTGCAAGTGCCACGTCTTGCTTCCACGTTTTGTCGGTTTCAGATTTAAGTTCATCGTAAAAACTCATCGCTTCAGCGATCGAGGCAAAAAACGTGGGCGGTCGTCATATTAAAGAGGGGCTCATGAAGTTTAATTGATACCATCTGGTCATCGATTGTGCTGTAGCGAAGTGCTGCTGCTGCTGTACCATAACTATAAAAGCCACCCGTTTCTGAGACAGTCAAAAGGCGTAAAATGAGGCAAAATTCACTTACCAAATGTCTCATTTAGCAACGGAAATTTCGAGTCCGATTGTGGTCGTAAGTCAAGGGCTATCTGTAGAAACGGACTGAGATAGGACACGTCCAATCAAAAGATCACACTGTTTATTACTTATTACTTGAAGCTGCCAAATTTGGAGACGTGTGTGTGTGTGTGTCTTTAAACCTGGTAACTTTAAGACTTGTAGACTTTGTTAGGTATAAGCGGAGCTTCCTTGGTTGCAAGGAGAGTGCAAATACAGAAGGCAGTGTGCAAGGAACTCAATGTCACACACACTCAGAATACAAAGGGTATAAAAGGTCTTTATATACAGGATATAGGCACAGTCAATCTTCAAAGCCAGTTAACAGTCCAATAGTTATACACAGCCAAGCATTCCATAGAGCACACACTAACCAGGATAATCAGGTATCTAAACAGCAACTCTGGAATGTAGGAACATCAATGGAGAGAGAGAAATGCTCTCTGACTTCGTGTTTTATATAATCAACATCCTGGTCTTAGTAATTGCCATGACTCATCATGGTCTATTTTTATATATGGTAAACCAACTGTTAGGGTTCTTAAAGCAATCATAACAGTCAGATTCACTTCAACAACCGGGTTACTCACAAGTGCAATGATTCACTTAAGGTGCAAAATGGACTTTGAGTTAGATCACGGATTCCAAGATCTCTTTCTGTTTTGCTGGGGAAATTTTGAGGTCTAGCCTCTTGGTGGGTGTTTCTACTTGGCTGTCAGCTTTCTATCCACCTCATTCCCTCTGTTTCATGTTCTCTTCTTGTACAGATATTCCTCAACTTACAACAGTAAATGGTTTGCGAATGTTGGTGACCCATCAAATGCTTACTATAAATACAAAACGGTAAACCAAGAAGAGACCAAACATCAAACAGTATTCATTGTACAGACAGTCTTTGACTGAAGACCATTCATTTACTGACCATTCAGTTACAATGGTGCTTAAAAAAAGGGACTTATGACCCATTTTTCACACTTACAACTATTATAGCATCCCCGTGATCATGTGATCAAAATTCAGAGCCTGAGCTACAGGCATACATGAGGGCAATTTGGGGAAAAAAACTGTGGTTATGAGTGACAGTTGCACATAGAGAACTTTTATTATACACAAACTACAACATCACATGACTTGTTGACCTAATCGTCATTCCTATTGAGGCCCTTGTCATAACGTCTTACAAGGCTTGAAATTCCTTCTGCAAAGAAATCTCCCTCCTGGGAATGAAGCCACCCTGGAACAGCATCATGAAGCCCATTGTCATCATCAAATCATTGTCATGCTGATTTCCAGTATGGTGTTGGTTCATGATAATGCTCACCACTAGATGCACCCAAGAACTTTTGGAGCAGTTCCAATGTTGGGGTGTTTTTAATTATCTTCCCTATATCCCAAATTTGAGGCCGGCCAACTCCCACCTCTTCTGGCTTCATTCCCAGGAGGGAGATTTCTTTGCAAGAGGAATTTAAACCTTGCAAGACGTTTTGAAAAGGGCCTCAATTTGGATGGTGATGATGTTGAAAAGTCATGTAATGTTGCAGTTGTAATATGTATAATAAAAGTTCTGTATCTGCGAGTATCTGTCATTGACAATCAAACGGAGGTGGGTTTTTTCCCGAATTACCCTCGTATTTATGACGGCTGCAGTTTCCCTGGAGCTCACGCGATCCCCTTGGCGACCTTCTGACGATCAGTCATTGGGGAAACCAGATTCACCTAACAACTGTGTTACTCCCTTAACAAGTGTGGCAAGCAAAGCCGTCCAATGAGGCAAACTCACTCAATAGACGTTTCCCTTAGCGATAGAAATGTTGGGCTTCATTGTGGCTGTAACTCAAGGACTGCCCGTCTTCAGTCCTGCCTTATACAGGGAAGCTTGTGTAGGTCAGCACCTTGCCATGTCTGGAGCACTGAATCCTCCTGAGTCTCCGGTTTTTCTCTCTCTCTTCCTCCTGCAGAGGTTCTGTAGACGGGGATGCCAAGGGACGGGTGCTACGCTGGGCCAAATCCGGGCTTTGTTAGAGTGGAAGATGATCACCCCGGGCGAATTCTGCTCCTCTATGGACTCGAGGGCAACGCAAGGAGACAGGCTGGACTGCCAGCCCTGTGGACTCGCTCACTCTTCTTCCTGTCCTCATTTTATGACTAGTATTATTTTTTTTAATAAGCACCTTATCAGACTGACAACCCCCACCCCCCATCTCGTAGCTCATCTTCAACACTATATAACCGCGTAGTTATTTAACTGGCTGGGTAACAAAGGATGTGAATAATGTATATAAACTTTGATGCTAGTATGAGGACTGTGGGGGCCTTTAAAGGTGGCCTTTGTGACCTGCCTGCCCCGGGGGGGCGGATGGGGGAGGTATTTTGAGGGGAAAGCTGGGTCGTGCGGAGGGGAGATCAGACCCCACTGCCAGAAAGGATTTCCCATGGCAGAGTGCGTCCATGTGGCATTCCAGCCAACGGGGGGAGTCTAGATCAGCGTTTCCTCACCTGGACAACTAGCAACTCCCCGAAATTCCCCAGCCAGCCACGGTCACCACATCTGAGACACACCGCTCTAGATTTCTTATTTAAGACTCTTCCCTGCTGGGTCTCAGCCAGGAGATGGGCAGCGTTGTGTGGTGGTGCGGGTGTGCGTGCACTGTTAGCGACTCAGCAGCTGCCATCGTCCAACACACTGTGCTTTTTTGGGGGGGGGGAGATGGGGTGCTGCCGTTTCTCGGCGGGGCGCTCAATGTCACGAGGACAGTATTATGCCTCTGAGCAACCTTTTGTAGACAATAAAACGGAGGAATCAAAGGGGGATCGTCTCTTCTTTGGGGCGGCTGTTGGCCAACTGGATAGGGATGTCCACCTTACTCTGCTGAGATGGTCGCCTTCCCTGCACCTGGCTGCACTTCCTCCTAGGGGTAGAGACCTCAACTGAGTCTCCTCGCAGGTGGAAATGGGTGACATACAAATTCAATAAATAAATAATCACGCTCGTGTCTATTTCGAACATTTACGTAGGCACTCATCTTCCAACCAAAGCTGGGTGACTCCCAATCAAAATGCAAAAGACGCATGCCGTGTTGCCCTGGAAACAAGACCGGGTCTTGTATTGATTTTTACTCCAGAAGATGCATTAGGGCTTATTTTCCAGTTAGGTCTTATTTGGGGGGAACAGTGTTTCAGACCAATGTTTCTCAACTTCAGCAACATGAATAGGTGTGCACATCAACTCCCAGAATTTCTTAGCCAGTATTGCAGGCAAACTCTGTCCACAGCCAGGAATTTGATCCTTGACTCTGCCTTCCATCCTTCCGAGGTTGGTAAAATGAGAGTCCAGATTGTTGGCGGCAATATGCAAATATTGCTTCTAATTATAAACCACCCAGAGAGTTCTGTAAAGCTCTAAGGAGCAGTGTATCCGCCTGAATGCTAAAATGGTACATATAATGCTAAAAGGGAACAAAACACCTCCCCACCAGCAAACAATAACCCAGATAAGCATAGATTAACTCCAAGATTAAGATCATCAAGAAGCAAATACCCCAATCAAACAACTGCCAATCAATCCAATAGTACACAGCACCAACCCACTGTGGTTGGGACAGTGGAACCCCCAAGATCGTTCCCACCAACACTGACGGGGTGAGTCACCAGAATATAAACTGAGAGCAAATCCCGCTCCTTACTAGAACTGATGATGTCGCCTAGTATGGGTAATGAAATCTATATATATATTTGTGAAAAATCCACTCATTTCCCACTCACTGACGTCTGACTCGCCGCTATAGCTCAGAAACCATAGAAGCTACAGTAGTGAAAATTCCTACATACCTTGGATTCCAATCCTGGACCAAAATGCAACTAT
>JANHFO010008924.1:5022-16671 GCA_032468095.1 Pareas carinatus | reverse complement strand
TTGGAAATGATTACTGAATTTAAAAAGACTAATTTGGAAACTGTTACTGAATTTAAAAAAATAAACCAAAAATTGGATGGACAAAAAGACTTGCCTGCACAAAATTTAAAAGAAAAAGGAGCTATTACAGAAAAGGTGGATATTAAATTGGATGAAAAAAGGGGGTTACAACAACACTTTGAAGAATGGATGGAGTTTGAAGTGGAAAGATTGGAACATCATACAGAACTTCAAAGGACTGCCAAGGCTGCCATGGAAAGACAAGAGGATTTTTAAAAAAACCGTGTCAACTATACTGATCAAATTAAAGAATAATACTGGGCAAATGAGATAAAAACAGATCTGAGGAGATGCAATGATTTAACAGAAGTACCTTTGGGGTATTGGAGAAAGATAAAAGGGAGAGGTGTAGAAATAAGACTGGAAAGGAAAGAAGTTCAAATATGGAAGTTATGGAAGTTATCTGTCTATTTTGGACAGATAAAAATATCGTAAATGAGGATTAATTTTTGAAAACCTTACTGACAACTTAAGAAATAATCTAAATTTTGGATATCCATGGCAAATTAAATGTTTGTAGTTAAAAATGATATGTTAAAATTGTTAAATATTACTATTTATTTTAAAAAATATTGAAAATTGAACTTGTTATGGAAAATGGATTTGATATAAATGTAAAATAAATTGTGCTAAATTCAAGTTGCCTGATAAAAGTATGTAACATGGAGGCCAGAGAACAATAATCCAATCAACTTGTCCTTCAAGCACAACCTCCTATGTAAACTTTACATGCTGCAGAATAATGTGCTGGTCACTCTCAGATGCCAGTCACCAAACCTGCTCCCCTACTTGGAACTCACGCTAATGCCACACTTGAAAGCCAGCTGAGTTTTGAGAGAGGAACTTTCCTCTTCTCATTCAACTAGGTATCATTGATATAGATCTGTCCTATAATCCATGATCAAATCATGGATAAAGAACTATTTATTATATGCAAAACTATATTCAGTAGGATGAGCTATAATAGTAAAAGTATTCAGGGTATTCAAAGCTCCGCCACACGATTCCTGAGATGAATGGAAGTGGAAGTATTAAAGTGGGGATTGACTTGAGCTTTCAAGTCCCCCTTCTAAGAGGGCAGACCACATCTCGCTTTCCGCTTTCCACTGTACTTCCTTGTTCATGTTGCCTCCTTGTTCCTTTCCATACTCCCACTAGATAAGACTTAATGGACAACTAAATCACCTTCCAACTTCTCTCCTCCCAGCTTCCTTTCCACCGTACTCTTTGCCCTCACACCATAGCTCCTCTTTCATTCCACCACCTTCACTTTAACTGCCCATATCTCACCCATCATCTTGCGGTCCCTTCAACTCCTGCTTCACTTCTTCCCCCAAACTATATTTTTGCCTGATTGGGATTAGGCTGACCAGGGTTCTGCTCAGGATTAGGGTCCTCAGGATTCTTACTGCTGATAAACACTTCACCAGAGAATGACCCATACCAATAGTTGTCTCCTGCCAGTCTTTGTCACCCTTTCTCTCACTCAGAGGATGATCATTAATTAATTATTCTCCTCAGTTCAGTCTCCAGCATCAGTCTCCAGCATCAATCCACAATGTAGCACTCTCCATCACTGTTAATCCATATTCCTAATCCTCACTTACATCTAAAGGTTCCAACTAAAAAAGGAAACAGCTACTTGCTTATCCTTCCATTCCCCCTTTAATATAATGTGAATGTTATGAGATTCCAACTTACAACATAGAGATTTTTTTTATAATGCAGTATATTCTATTCTCTCTTACATATGAATATGACTTTACCAGTACAAAAAGTATCAACTACTATGAAGCATATAAACCAGCACAATCAGATTTGATTAAGAGAAATGGGAGGAGCTTACTACGTAGCTTACTAATACGGGTATATACAAAAGGAAAAAAAAGATTTTGTTTTGCCTTAAGCACGAAATGGCCAACAGAACAAAACTCCAAATGCTTCAAGACTTCCCTGATCTGTACAGACAAAACTGAAAATATTTTGAGCACTCTGCCGTAGGAAACAATAGGCACTCAAAGCAAGCTCTTGTTTTTTTCACCCTTGAGTCACAAAAATAAGTTGGATCCATGCTTACTACCACCTCAAGCCAAACAAGGAGGTAATATTTTTAAATTCCTGTATCAAATATTGAAAGCAATCATTTAAAAGTTTCATCCAGTCTCAGTAAACAAACAACCTGAGAGTCCTCGTGTACAATATACTGTGTGGTTTACTTCAACATAACCAATGAATTATTTCTGCAGCATAAAAATGTACTTTTCACCTCTTAATTTGATGTTTTTCTTTCTTCTAGTGCCCAGGCCTAATGCACATTTCTATATTTAGCAATCTTCCAGCAGGCTTTAACAAACAATACATGCAAGACGATCTTTACAAATACTTTTAGTATTTAAAAGCTTAATATAAATATATACAAGCACATGCATTAAAACTCAGTCAATGAACAAAGAATATAGTCCTCGCATTTTATAATTTACAATTTAAGATGTAAGCATTTAAGGTTTTGTGTGTAACACACACAAAGTTTACAAAATAAACACAATACTGCACACACAAATCATAGCCAATCAATATTTATTTCCTCCCACTTTTTTAAAAAGCTGCAATGGTATCTGCTAGGCACAAAGAAAATCATAATCTGACTTTTTCACATGTATGGCATTGCTTATTTAGAAATGCCTTTGAATTGAGGTGTAATACCCTGCATTACCCAGTATAATCCAGGGGTCCCCAACCCCATGTCAATGGACCAGCACTGGTCCGCAGCATGCCAGCAGCTGGACTACGCAAACAAGCCAAGCCCCATTTGGAAGATGCAGGCAACATGCCAAACCACATCCCCACCGATCTGCGGAAAAACATTTCCCCATGGAATCGGTCTCTGATGCCCAAAAGGTTAGAGGCCACTGGTATAATCTGCCTCTGAACATGTGCTTTAGTGACTGTGATTCTCCCTCCTCCTTTTACTTCTCCGTCTTCTCTTAAGGTAGCCAATAGCAGATGGATGCAACTGGACTTTACAAATTTACTGGTACATTGGAGAAAAAAAATAAAAATGAATCCATCATAATTTGCAAAGCAACAAATTAATTATAGCTCAAGATTCTTGGAATGGCTGAAAAAAACACCTTTAAAAATGGCTTGATTTAACGTGTATGCTTCTTTCGAAATCCTGATGTTCTCATTTGTGCTTTTCTCAGATCTAAAATTTTCATAATTTGCAGAAATGTCAGTGATTAAATGCTGATTAGAAGCATTTTCATCTATACATTCCACAGCAATAATGTAGCACGTAGCATGTGATCCTTTGCATAGGTGATAGGGTAATTTCCCTGTTAGTTACAATCTGTTCCCCAATGTAGGGTTGCATGATGCAGTGTTTTCAACCACAAGCAAAACACCCTTATACTGCGCAGGAAGATATGGAGGGTGTTAGTTTGAATAGGAGAGGAACTCTATATGATCAGGAATCTTGATAAAGTAGTGTTTCATCAAGGACAGTTCTGACGTCCTTCCATCCATTACTGTTCAGGTCTTGCTACTTAGTCCAGCAGTATTCAGAGCAAGAGGGGCAGATCTGAATATTTTATTTATTTTATTTTATTGGATTTTTATACCATCCTTCTCCTCATGGACTCAGGGCGGTGCACAGCAAATTAAAATAGCACAATCACAAACATTAAAATATATTAAGAGAAAAAATTAGGAGGTTGTATTAAATAAAAACCAAATATAAGACCAATTTAAAACCAAATTAAAATCAGTTTAAACAGTGGCTAAAAAGCGGGAGGAAGTAGGGGCCAGACTAGACCTGTCCAGCTTGGGCGAATAGATGTGTCTTCAGGGAACTTCAGAAAGCACAGAGGTAGGATATGGTGCGTATTTCTGGGGGGAGGTCGTTCCAGAGGGTGGGACTGCCACAGAGAATGCTCTCCCCCTGGGGGTTGCCAGCCGGCATTGTCTGACCGACGGCACCCTGAGGAGGCCCTCTCTGTGAGAGCGGACGGGTCGGTGGGAGGTATTTGCTGGTAGAATGCGGTCCTGTAGATATCCAGGTCCTAAGTCATGGAGCGCCAACACCTTGAAATATGAAATATTATAACATAGGAAATGTGTAGAAACAATTTTAAAGAAAGCCATGACAATGTATCTCTGTAGAATGAAGATTTGCAATATTTTGGGTCCAGAGATTGGCATTTATTTTACTCCGTGAAATTATGTTTTTCATAATTATAAATAGATGTAATAATTTTCCCTTTCTGGCAAAATTAAATCCACTAGCAACTGAAGTGGTACAAGCAGAAGATCATAGTGAAAATATTACTTTAGTTTGCAGTTATAGGCTGGATTGTATTCAAATGTAAATTTTGCATATACCACTGAGCTTAAATGTTTGGGCTAAGCTTTATGGATGAACACAGCCACTTGACTTATAGTTTACCAGGTTGCATTGATAGGACAGCATGACTGAAACAGTCTTGTTTACTATTATTTTATGAAATGGGATTGAATTTTACTTCATTTACTTCATTTATTTAGTTTACTTCATTTATTTCAATGAGCAAAAAAAACATGGGAAAATTTAGTCTGGATGCAGCCCAGCCTTCTCTCTTTGTATTATGTAAGAAGGACAAAGTAATTTAGTGTTCGTTTTACTGGTAACCTTATTTGAAGGATGACCCTTTCCTTTTTCTCTTTTCTAGAGCTCCAACATGGGAGGTAAACTGAGCAAGAAGAAGAAGGGTTATAATGTGAACGATGAAAAAACCAAAGACAAAGACAAGAAGGCTGAGGGAACAGCAGCTGAGGAAGGGGAGACTCCAAAAGAGAATGAGCCAAACCAGCAGACCACTACGGAGAGTGCAGAAGTGAAAGAGAATAACAAAGAGGAGGTGGGAGACAAGGATGCCCAGGTAGCTGCCAACAAGACCGAAGAGAAGGAAGGGGAGAAAGGTGTAAGCCCAGAAGAACCGAAGAAGCCAGAGCCAGAGAAACCGGATACTCCGGGTGACACAAAGGCAGAGCCTCCGAAGAGCACTGAAACCTCTAAGGAGGAGCCAAGCTCAGATGCTCCTCTAGCCAGCAGTGATACCCCGAAATCCTCCGAGCTCAGTGGTGATGCAAAAGCTTCCCAGCCTTCAGAGGTCACAGCCACTAGTAAAGGAGATGACAAGGGCAAGGAGGAAGGGGAAGCCAAAAAGACTGAGGCTCCTGCAGTCCCAGAAACTAAAAGTGATGTGGCCCAAGCTTCAGACTCAAAACCCAGCAGCAGCAGCGAGGCTGCACCTTCTTCCAAGGAGACCCCACCAACAACAGAAGCACCTAGTTCTACTCCTAAGGCCTCAGAGCCTGCAGCTCCACCAGAGGAAGCGAAACCATCTGAAGCCCCAGCAGCAAACTCGGATCAAACCATAGCAGTGAAGGATTAAATTGGACAGCCTATTGCAAAACAAAACAAAATTAACCACTTAAAACAACCTGTGTCTTTTTTTTTTAATTATCCTTTTTTCCCCAGCTCTACTAACTTGTTACGTAGCTGAACTGTATTGCCCAAGAAAACAAGCAAGCAAGCAAGAAGTGTCCCATTAAGTTAAAGGGGATGGGGGAATGGTTGACATGGGGTAATCTAAATAGTATTTTTGTGGGGGAAATATCTAATATAGTTTCTGCCAACTTTCCAAAAATCTCTGCATTTCATTAAGAAGACAACCCAGATTGTCTGAAAGTGCAGTGTGCCACTTTCTCTTCTCCTTCTCCTTTTCCTTTCACTCCTGACCTGCTCTAAATGCACTCCACCTATCTTTTCCTTCCTTTTTCCTAGGAGGGATGGGGAGCAATGATAAAATTAATTCTGCCTTCTGGGCCAGTGCCACACCAATCAAACCTTTATAAAAGCAGTATTTCTTGTGGGTTCTTTAAATTTTTTATTTACAGGCTTTATCATTTTGTATTTTTTATGCAGTGGATGAATGGCAACTTTCAGACGAAAATTTCACATAGCTGTCAACATTTTTTCTCAATGCCAATCCTGCAATTCTTCTTCCCCAAATATTTTTGGGAGTTAAAAAATAGTTAAAAAGAAGCATTCTCATCCTACTTAGCCTACCTAGATTTCTCATGACGAGTTTAATGCATGTCTGTGGTTGAGTGCACCTGTAGTTCTGTTTATTGGTCAGTGAAAATGAAAAAAAATTTATCTGCGTTCATTGCAGTTCCAGTTTCTCTTCCATTCTGTGTCACAGACACCAAGTCACCTCTCATTGGAAATAAACAAAAGAAAAGCAAAATGTACAATGGATGCATTGAAATTATATGTAATTGTATAAATGGTGCAACAGTAATAAAAGTTAAATAATTTAAAAAACATTTCAGGTGTTAGCGGTTGCAATTTTATTTAGATTAACTTCTCTCGCCAAGAGCGAGTCAGTGTGGTATAGTGGTTAAAGTGCTGGACTAAAAGCAAGGAGACCCAGATTAGGAATAAAAACCAACTGGGTGCTATTTGTCCAGTCATTTTTTCTCTGCCCAAATCAATATTGGGTTCTGCCACAAGCCAACAGAAAAGCAAAACCTTTGCTCCATCATACTTTGATAGCTTCACTAAACTAAAAAGTACACATATAAAACTGTTAGTGGACACAGTATGGATCCCTCCCTTCCTTCTGGTTACTAAGTTCTGGTACATTCCTCTAAAACGAGACCATGTGCTTTTCCAAATCAGAATTGAGTCAAAGTCAAAGCTATTGAGAATGTTGTCCAGATTGAGACAGGTCATCAAGGAAGGGAGACAAGCTGAGATCAAGACAAAGCAAGGCAAGAGAGAAAGAATTGAAAATGGATTGGGGCACTTGGGAATCAGAGAAAACACATGTACAGTCAGCAATCAAAATTATAGAAGGAGCTGCCTTAGGAATTGTTTATGATCCATTGCACAGATAAAACCAGCTAAGAAGTAAAGAACTTTTCCTATAGAAGTAGGGATGTGCAGTGGCTAGTTTGTCCCATGGGATGGAGACGTACACTTGGACATTTGATTTCTTTAATGATCCAGTGGCTCAAGCAGTATGACTGCAAGACTGGTCACCAAAGATACTACTCTAATCCTGCATATGAATTGCATAAGAGCAGTGTGGCTGTTATTAGTGAGTATTCTGACCCAGCAAAACCATTTGTTAGTCCATCTGTTTATTGCATGGAAAATTATGTCTCAGTTTCCTCTATCTGGAGATTGGTGTCTGGCTTTTTCAAATGTTTGGAAGGTACAGTGGACTTATTTTTCTTGGTCTTGTTAGCTAAAGAATTAGGGAGTCAAAATCTAGCACACATAAAGTGTACCAAATTGAGAAAGAGCCTGAAATCCTGAAGACATAGTGCATAACAGCCAAAACTAAATAAATATAAGCTGTTTCGTGCTCTACAGATATTTTATGAACTAAAAGAAAAATCATTTATTGTAATAAAATGTGGATGCCTTAAGAGGAGAACTGCCAAGATGATGATGGGACTTAAACTCCTGTGAGGAATTATTAAAGCAACGTTTTTCAAACCTGGCCACTTGATATATGAACTTCAACTCCCAGAATTCTCCAGCCAGCAGGAATTCTGGGAGTAAAAATCCACATATCTTCAAGTGACCAAGATTGAGACACACTGGATAAAATTGAGTATGTTTAGTCTGTGGAAGACAAATCTGAGAGGAGACATTGGAGTAATCTAATATCTAAATGGTTGGCAGATAGAAGACCGAAGGAATTTGTTTTCTGTTACCTTAGATGGCAGGACTAGAATCAAAGTTGACTGAAATTACAAGGAAGTCAATTCAAGTAGATAACAGGAATTTATTAATGGTAAAACCAATGAAACAGGCAGCCTTTAAAGACCTCTCTCTAAATTGAGGTCTTTAAACAGACTAGATAACCATTTGTCTAGGTTGTTTCAGGAGATCAAGCCCTAAGCAGGAGCTTGGACTAGGTGGCCTCTGAGGTTTCTGGATCTCTCATTCTGTGTTCTGGAAGTATATAAATGCAGATATCTAGGGTACAAAACCAGAGGGCCACTAGTTTAACAAAGAGATATGGACAGGTCTAACTCCTCGCTATCATCAACTAGTTGTCTGAAGTTTTGTGGCCCAGATAAAATAGCTATAATAAGATAAAGGAATAAAAGGATGATTGCACTTAAGTGGCATTTAGTCAAGTATATAGAATATATTAAGCAAATAACTGCTTTCCTCTACTTCCAGAATTTAACACCAGTGTTTCCTATCTAATGTTTTAATAAATTATAGAATGAATTAGCAGTGTAGTTGAAAGACAAGAGTAATAGAAGCACACTTCTATTTACATCTCACTCTTTAGTAAAATGTGGATGTATTTGTCATCCAAATGAGACCCAGTGAAGAACACCTCTAAAAAGAATCCTATTTTACTTTTCAAAGACCTACCCTTATAAAATGCTGATCCTGATTTTCAGAAACCCAACACTTATTATAGTCTTTGTCAACAAAATTGAAACCTGTGAAGATTATACAGGAAAGTTAGCTTTCTAAGACTTTATTCAAGCTGCATAAGGCTTTGAAGACCACAACCAGCAGGTTCCACTCCCCTCTGAAAATGTAAACGTGCCTGTATTTCAGAATGGGTGGGCATATATTTCCTACCTATCTGCCCAATTACTCAGTCTAGTGAGTACCCAGGTATCATAATTCAGGATGCTCTGGGTTTACCCCCTCTCTTTTTATCCCCTGGGTGCATCTTCAATTCTATATGCTCTTCAGGAAATTTATAAAGGTAGTCCTCGACTTAACAACAGCTTGTTTAGTGACCATTCGAAGTTACAGTGCCACCGAGAAAAGGGACTTGTGACCGTTTTTCACATGACCGCTGCAACATCTCCATGGTCATGTGATCAGAATTCAGACTCTTGGCCACTGACTCATATTTATGATGGTTGCAGTGTCCCAGGGTCATGTGATCCCCTTTTGCTACCTTCTGACAAGCAAAGTCAATGGGGAAGCCAGATTCACTTAACAACCATGTCACTAATTCAAAGCTGCAGTGATCCACTTAACTGTGGCAAGAAAGGTTGTAAAAATGGGGCAAAACTCAGTTAACAACTGTCTCATGTAGCAACAGAAATTTGGGGCTCAATTATGCTCATAAGTTGAGAACTATCTATACTAAGTATCATATCAATAGTATACAGTTTTATGCCAGCAGATGTCCTTTCCTTGCAATTAAATGTTCATTTTAAAACAAAGAGAAAGCTGGATTTTGTAGATCTCACCTGGTAATTAGAACTAGTATAAGAAATCTCAAGAATTGTGTCATGTCAACAATGACTAGGTCTTCAACCGATGCATCAAGAAAAGACTTGGTGTTGATCAGTGATCTAGATTCATGATCTAGAATGTGACAAAGAAAGAAATTATGTTAATATTATTAAGATGGATATCAAAAATAAAATATCAGCCTCTCAATTTTTTCCAGGATTGATAATTATGTTATGAAAAACCTCTCTGTTCTTAAACCAGACCTAAAATTAGCCTTAGATATATGCTATTAATGTAATAACATATGAAACCATTGGAAATTGCTTATAATTACGGAGATCAACAGAATGTGATGAGCATTGACTTTACTATTGGCCAAATGGGCTAACCTTGCATGACTAGGAAAACTGATAGTAAATGCTATATCTCAGATCCCTATTAGCTATTGTCAATTATATGCATCCAAGTTAACAGGTATGTATAATAGAAAGCTAACTTTAACATGCCATGAGACTAAATATATGAAGCCTGGACAAACAGAGAGCCCAAGATAGCAAGGACTAGGAGATAATTTAATATTCCAGGTTTTAACAGGAAGAATTACTCAAGGTATGAAACACACTATTCATATCAGGGCTCTACTTATTCACTCTGCTTCAAAGAGCATGAAGTGACTTGTTGGCAGGGACAAATGGCTAGTTGCATGATCAGTGACTGCAACCTCAAAACATGAAAATATAGAAGAGAGTTGGTTAAAATGAAAGAAGAAATCATTTACTTATCAATCTGGAGAATAAAGTATAGCATTTGCCTTAAAAATATAAAAGCTAAACAAGAAACGGAAATTCAGGATGAAACTAGCGATATGCTTAAGAATCTGAAAGACTTTACTACCACATGTTAAACTCCTTGTGTTGCCCACAACTGGCACATGGCAGTAGACACCCAACTGCCTTAGCCACCTCACAGTGTGAAAAATAGAATTCATACATCAGTTATGCCCCAGCCCAAATAAAAAAACCCTCCAGATCAGATCAGAAAAAATCTTAGCTTGTGAGTTGTAATTGTGGTAATTTCATTTCAGACTGGTCTGGATCTCTGGCAACCAGATCTGAACACCCCTCCAATTTTGCATAGACATATCTCTTCTGTTTTTTGAAATCTTATTTAAAAATAAAAAAATGTATAGGGAAGCCTCATTTTAGCAGACTAATTGGGAGGAAGGATATCTCTTGTTCCCCTAATCTGTTGAGTCAAAAAGAATGCTACTGTGTAGCACAAATTATACAAACACCCTTTGTGTTTTCTGACTTATAAAGTGCATTCAACTGAAGTCTGAAAAATCTGAATTTTTACTGTGTTTCACGAAAGAGAAACAGATAAAAATGAATCAAGTTAAAATAGCTTTATAGACTGATTACATTTTAGTTATTCCCTTCATTATACTGAAGATTCTCATTCAAAGATAGAAACTGGATCTTGGAAAAATTTGCTTTGTCAAAGTCTTATTGAAATTAATGATTAGGTTGTGAAATAATTGTACAACTTTGGTGAAGAAATAATTTGTATGTAGTGTCATCTATCAACTACAAAATTTGGACTTCAAAATTATTCAAGTGCTAGTTACTGAGATCTATACAACAGTACAATCAGCCTTTCCTATAAAACAACATGGGGGCAGCCGATTGATCTTCATAATCAAGATGAAATTAAGATAAGATTTTTTTTAAAAAATAGAATCATACAAAAAGTTTTTACTGAGGTGACTAATTTCTAGCACCGAAAGGAAATATAAGGCTCAGTGATTATTTAGAGGTAACTTGTTCATTCTAAGAATGTGCTTGTTGCTCTAACCCTATTTTGTACTTCACTTTACTTGATATTCTTTGCTTACTTGACATCTGTCTACCACTGATGTGATGGAACATTCACAAATATCTCAACAAGTTCAAAAATATCTTAAAAGTTGTTACTCTTTCTACTCCATTTACCACGATAGTGGGAAAGTGCCTACTTGCAAAGTTGACGATGTGCTACTTCCACTGGTCTTGAATTTATTTACAATAACATTAAGCATAACAACAAAGCAGACACCGTCAATGGAATTTTGGTTTAAATATATGTGGAAAAAAGAAAAAGGAGAAGATCCGGTATCGCTTATTTATAAAGTAAGGTTTATTTATATATTTGTGTGTGTATGTATGTGAGTGTGTGTACCTTGTTATAAAATGAAATAATTAAATAAATAAATAAATAATTTTATTTATACCCCACCCTTCTCCCGAAGGACTCAGGGCGGCTTACAGGCATTTAAA
>JANHFO010008922.1:10931-23448 GCA_032468095.1 Pareas carinatus | reverse complement strand
GTCTGAACCCAATCAGTTCAGTACTTTCCGGGATCACTTACCAGACACAAACGTGCCTAATTTTTTATATATATAGAAGATTAGATTTAAATATATTATTTGAATTCAAACTATTCTTAGAGCAAGAAGCATGAAAACTATGCTATCTGACATAGCTAATGCAGCAGCACTTTGCAACATCTTAAAGCAGACATGACTTTTCCAAGAGTGAAACCCAGCTTACATTTTAAATCAGTTTTTATTTATTTAGACAATTAGTTTCATAACACCCATTTCCAAAATTCAAGGTGTTTTATAAAACACATAATGCCACAAAGACCTAAGTAACTAACATAAACAAATTAAACCTAATTAACAGAAAACAAATGTAATTATAAATTTATAACTACAAACTAGGGATGACATGTTTGCAGTATTCCAGTATTTGAGGAGCTGCCACAAAAAAAATGGGAAAACACAAAGAAAATTTCCAAAGCACTGGAAGGCAAGACAAGAAACAATAGATGGAAATCAGCTGTTCTTATTGTCCAACTCTCACACCCATATATTAGTGTCCAACTCTCACACCCATATACAGGGAAGACTATTTCTCTAACTAGCCTGTTTTTTGCATTTATATCAATATCTCTGCTTTTACAGATCTTATTCATGTTAACCATTGTAGTGCAGCCTAAAATTATCCTGAATTTTATTTCAGGAGTAGAACAGCCAACCTGAAGCATTTTTGATTCGTAGAAGATAAATTATCAAACTAGATGAATTTTTTTCTTGTTGATTTTAAACATCTCATGTCTATCTACAGCTGTTTTTGTTATTTTTGTTTTCCTAATGTTAAGACTCTATAATCCTTTTTTACTTTTATTCTTGATATTCCAGATCAGTTTTTGCACATCATTTTTGCACAGTATATGCATACCTCAAATTATTTATGGTGCTTCCCTCAATCTTCACTACAAAATCAGGCAGTTCCAGATCTACTTTCTACATGATTGCTTCAGCATATAGGCTGAACAAAAATGATAATAAAATACATCTCTAGTTCCCTTACTGATCCTGAACCAACCTGTGCTACTACAGAGTTCTTACTGTTCTCTCTTGATCAGTGTATAGTTAAGTTTTATCAGGTGGGTTGGAACTCCAAGATCATACAAAGCCACCCACAACTTATTGCGTTCTACCCAGTCAAAAATTTTTTTGTAATTGATAACGCTCATGTTGAATTCTGATATCCATGTGTCTTTTCCATAATCTATCTAATACTGACAATGTGATCTCGAGTGGTGCACCCCTTTCCAAAAACTTCTGGAGAGAGACTGGCTGGCTGAAACCTTTGGGATTCCGAATTCCCATTCTTTCAATCGGCTGCATAGTGCTTTCGGAGCGCTTGCGCGAAGAATTCGCAGCCCTGGAAGCAGCCCAGCCGCGCATCCCTCTCTGCTCTCCTGTCTGGAAGTTATTCTTCCTGAGGTAAGGAGCGCCCAGAGATATCAGGGAGGGGGGGAGCCAGGAGTTTTTCAGGGGTGGGGCTGGGTGATCTACCATGTTTCCCAGAAAGTAAGACACCCCCCGAAAATAAGATCTAGGGCTCCTTTGGGAGCAAAAATTAATATAAGACAGTGTCTTATTTTCGGGAAAACAGGGTATATAATCCTTTCATATATTCTTTCCACCCGTTCTTAATCTTCTGCTGCTCACTTAACACATTACCTTTGCAGTCTTTAATATTTCCTTGATATGCTGAAAAGCTGAACTACATCATTTTCACTAAGGAAAGCATGACCTTAGTATGTCCTTTCTTGTTAGTTTCTTTCAGATGTTGACACTGCTCCTCCTGCTGCCTATATTTGTCTTTTCTGGTTTTATGTTGGAAAATTGCCATCAGTTTTTTAACTTTGTCCTTGTTGCCTTTGGCTTTGGTCAGCCTTTACTGATCAGCTATTTTGAGGTGTCATTAGATAGCCACTTGTTTTTTCTCTTTGTTTTTTCGCATGAGACTTACTTTCCAGCAATTTCAATGATATTATCCTGAATCTCTTGCCACTGTTCATTTGGATCTTTCCCTTCTAGATCTAGTGATTGAAATATATTCTTAACGTCTATGGAATATATAGATGAAATGCTGTTAATATTGAATTTGGGAAGTTAGTACTTTTCACTTTGTACAGTTTGAGATTCAGATTAGCCACTAATAGCTGATGGTCTGAGCTATAATTAGCACCAGTAAGTAACTGAACCTTTCCAGCAATGTTGGGATAAAACGATGTCTAACCAATTTCAATGTTGTCAAATAAATGCTGCCTATGTTGAAAAACCATGTATTCACTATGTTGAGAAGATTTTCCTGGAAAGTTGCACTAGGTGATTGGCAGCTTCATTTTGTTCACCTAACCCAAACTAGCCTGCTATTTTTGCAATTTCTCTTTGACCTACGTTTGCATTGAAATCACTCATAATATACAAAAGACTCTCTCTTTTTAGTATTTGTTTGACAGCACATTGAAATTCAACTGTAAAACAGTTCAATTTCATCACTATTTGAGTATACAGTTGGAGCATAGATTTATAGTATGGTGATGTTAAGTGGCTTGCCTCAAATTTGGATAGATATTATGAGATCACTGTATACTCTGTGAGTCTCAATACATTTAACCATTTGTTTGCTTATGCAGAATGCAACTCCTTTTTGTCTGATGATATTATTACCAGAAAAATAAACCATAAACTCATCTGATTTGAATTTACCACTGCCTATCGGTGTAATTCACTGATGTCAAGAATGCCTATGTTTGATCTAATCATTTATTTTTTACAATTTCAAGTTTTCGAAGGAACATGCCTCTAACATTCCATGTTCCATTTTGATATAACAGTGTAGGCAACTGCTTTCATTATGGGCACTATCAATTGTTGGGCTTCCCGGAGGCTTTTTTCCAATAATATCATAAAATCCCTGAATACTAAAAGGTAGCCCTTGCTCTTTTTCAGTAGCTTACAGGCTATCATCCAGCCTGTAGGATCTACTGCTGTTATCCATATATGAGTCATGTTGAATTATTGTCAAAAGTATTATGGTGAGATTTTTTTTACAGGGTAGTTAACCAATGCTTTCCTAACCCTCCCCATTTATCCAGCTTGGGACTGGAATATGGGTTTTTTTCATTCTCTTTTATTTATTTATAGCAAAAACACAATGATTATTTCAATACAAACCAACCATTTGAGTATACAATTAAAACAGTATCAATATTATCATATATGTTGTTGGTCTTTCTAATACAAATGATTCCTACTCCTGCTTTCTTTTTTCGACCCAAATATAAAATAAATTCCAAATTTGAAAATAGTCTGATTCTTCTTTCTCTTTCATTCTCATCATCAGTCTATCCATTTCTGGACATGGCATATGGTTGATAAATTATAGAAGAAGAACACATAGGATGGGCAAAATCTAGCCAGGACCATCACTTTTATAAATCCAGGGATGCCAAATGATGTACAATTTCTTATACAATACTCACAGTTTAAAGTGGCAGAAAAGCATTTGAAATCAATGCAATATCCAAAGTAGTATTGTTATAATGTTAAACTATATAATTAAAATTTTGACAATTACATATAATGCAACAAATTGTCTTCAGAACTTGTTTGATGTCAAGTACATGGATAACTCTATCATACAGTAATGTAACAATTCAGGAGTCTATATTTCAGCTATAATTATTAATTTGTAAAAAGTAGAAATATTATTTCTAGGACAATGTGACCAGTGAGGGGAAAAATGTTTATTTTGTGAACAACTAAGAAAATGCCATTCAAAAGATGGAGATAAGATTATTAACAAAGTTGAAGATTCAAATGGACTTTGGATATGGATACTTAAGTAGACTTACATTTCCTCCCTAATTTTATTCGTTAAAAATGGCTTTATGATATTAATACAGTTGTAGGCATGAGTTTAGCTTTGAAATATAAAAGCAGTCAGTACAGCCAACCTTCTCAGGAATGCAGCTGTAGATGTTTATGCACCCTGTAGTTTCCACAGTGATTCTTATTTGAATTCATATTAAATGAAAAACTAATTAGACAGCTCAGTGAATTCTGTCTGGAGCATTAAATGTATTTTCTTGCAAGTGTTTACAAAATGTTTATCTAGCTCTGTGGAGGCTTTTGACCTGCATATGAAAATATGAATCTTATAGTTCTTTTTTTTAAAGTAAAGGTAATTTAAAAATATCTTGAGTGATCTATTTTATCAAAACTGAAACAGTGAAATATTCCCAGCCTTTTTTAAACTTCCTTATTTCTGCTTCTTACAGTACATCGAGCACTGCAATTAATCTGTTTCGATTATCTTTTTGAAAAAGGCAGTCGTTTCCATCTGTTTTCCATGAACCATGCAGGCAGTATTTTTATTCATTCAACATCACATCACAGTTCTGCAGTCTTCTCTTTTAAAAGCCCTGATTTTGACATCCTTGATTAGCAAAGATCTGCCAGATGAATAAGTGCCAGTTAAGTTTGCAGCTAATTCTGGATTATGCAAAGAAATGGGAATTTATTTTAATTTGTAAATTAATTGCAGGGAATAAACGGGAAACATTTTGATTAGTAAAAGAAGTGGATAAGATATCAAATTCCATCAAGGGGTATTAGGAGGATGTAAAGCATAACTACGAGTATGTTATAATAGAGCAAGTTGCAGTACTGCTTATAATACTATATTTTCATATGCTAATCTTATAATTTTGCCTTTTTCATGACACTTAAATACAGAAAATTGCCTTCCAGAATTTTTATCTTAAATCTTATGATGACATTACAAAGTACAATGCAAATATAGACAAAACAGAATTATTAAACAAGACACAAAACTGTTGGTAGGGATTGATCAAATGTCTTTCTGTCTTTTGTGTTGCAGCTCAATTCAAAGATTTCCCTGAATGCATGATATCACAACCAAATGAGAGAAATGAAGCTGTGCACAGCCCTATTCCCACCTCTTTACAGCTTCCAGTAGAAAGTCTGAAAGGGAGCTATAATTACATTAGTTGGAATGTGAGTACAACTCTGCATGTGCCAGGATCTCATTACAGCAAGAGTCCTGAAACATATTGAGAGCTGTACTTAAGTTGATGTGAGTACAAAGACAGTTTCACTTTATACCATTCAACTGAAAGCAAATGATGAGTTATATGAACATACCTGTTTCCTCCCACATTAAACATCTACCCTTTTAGTTGAGTAAAGGAGAAGTATGAAACAGCTGATGTCTAAGTGACATATTTGTACTGAAACAGACACATCCTTTCTTAAAATTTAAACAATATGATCTAGATTAATTAAGATTACTGATTTCAAAAAAACACAAAATTGAATTTACTCTCTCATCCTGTTTTGGGATAGGCTAACAAATAGTAATAAATCAGCTCTATACTTGGAAATCAACATGGAATTAGCCCTTCAGTCATGATGTTTTGTACTTCAAAAATTCTCCCTAGATACAAGTTGGAAAGTCCTTTATCATTCATTCAGAATAAACTATTTTACAATTCATAGATACACAGACTCTTGCATTTGCAACAGAACTAAATCATGATTATAGGGAAATTATTGATTCCTTTGATGGAGCAGATTTATGTAGCAAAGAAAACCAGTTTCATTTGTATTGCATGTGCTTTGAAATTGTTAAAGTGAACATGGTGAAGATAAGAACTATTTAATGTGCACAATGGGAAGCAAGGAAGATTAATCAGTTAATAAAAATGTAAATTGTTAGATAAATGTTATTAATATTAGCCCTTGTGGGCAATAAAGAATACCGAAGAAAAAAATGGGAAAATCCTACTTTTCCAACTTCTCTGGTTTTGGTTAAAGCCTGAAGTTCTCTTTCCAACAAATTTGGAGTCATGATTTAATGAAAGACTGGAAAGACTATCTAGTGTGTTAATCTGCAAAGACTAATGTACTATTGACCTGTGTTATTGATTTAAAAATACAAATCCAATATGAAAAAAATCAAGTCTTTATCTATCATTATCTACCACTTATGAAAGAGTTTGTTCACATTATGGACAGTGATGGTTCATATATTCAGGATAGGATAGGAACATAGTATGTCCTTTTCTTTTTTTTAATTTGTGGGTGTTCAAGTTAAATCAGCTATAGAAAAGTGTGTTAAATAAGAATTATATCTGAGGAGAATTGTACTTGAAGGACTGTGTTAAACAATGAATAAGAATGACTAGGAGGATTGAAGTGACATGAATGATTCAGATGTCTAGGAAAAGATATAATATACAATTCTAATTACCAGATTTCTTCCATTTTCTTTTCCTTTTACCCTTTCGCCTTCCTTTCTTTCCTCCATCCACCCATCCATCATTCTCTTTTTCATACTTGGTACATGGAAAACATATTGCAGAAACTGTCAGACATGATTGCACAATGTGTGTTGCTAGTCACAAAACAGGCACATACTAATTAAGAAAAGAAAATATTTGAAAATCAGATAGGAGAGAAAGCCATTTGCATTGATGTCTAAAGATACCATACTGGAGGTTCCATCAGATTATCATGTCTTCAATGGAATGGAGAAGGCAGTTAGTAGATTAGGTTGTATAGTGGCGCAATTATAGAGCACTTCTATCTTCACTGCTTCAAAGTTGAATATGTTCTATGATATGCTAATGAATTGCTATGGTTGAAGAATCATGATAACAATAATCTTCATATATTTCATTTTTAGCAATGAGTTATTTTTTGCCTAGAAAATGGCTTGAGCAATCCTATGTACTGAATACTGAAAGAATAAGAAAAGTATGCCATACCATACATCATATATATCAAAGACAAGACCCTCAGACCATATTTGGCCTGCAGCCTGTGTCCATCCAGCCTGCAGTGCGGCTCTGGGGATGATGCGGGACCAGTCCTTGCTATCTTGGCTCCAGCCCACCTTAGCTGGGGGGCTTCCCTGGTGGGCCAGATGTGGACTGTGGAGGTAGATGAGCCCACTGGAAGGCCTGCCGGGAAGTCCGCAGCAGGCTGCAAAGGGAGAGGGGCACCTACGGCAGGGTGCATGCAGGGTGGGGGTTGCTGGGACGCCCACCGGGTGGCCTGCAACAGGCCGCAGAGGTAGTTGAATCCACTGGGATGCCAGGGTCAGGCCGTGAAGGTAGAGAAACTCCTCTAGGAGGCCCGCAGTAGATTTGCGTGTGGACTGTGGGGCTGCTGGAAGGCCCACATCAATTAAGTGGGTGCTGTAGGGGGGTCACTGGGAGCCACAGGGGGCCATTGGTGAGCCAGGGGGAACACCAATGAATATAACAGGGGCACCATTGGTCAAGGGGGACGGAAGACAGTTTGCGGCAGCTGTGGCAGCAGTTAAAGTGGCCCACGATGAAATTGAGTTTGATACCACTGCCATACACTAAGCATATGCTAGTTGGTTGTAATTTTTTCTTCCTAACTCTTAGGATATCTCATTGGTAGGTAGACTTACATTTGTCTCAGTGTCTATAAGTTTACAAATAAAAATTTTGCATGAGAAAATTATCATCTCTACCGATATAAAAAAGTGAAACAGCTGCAATACTGATTGTCACATATTGTACCTGTAAACTTCAGTATAAATGTAATCTGGTTTTCTCTTTAAGGTATGATGATTGCTGTTCCCCCTTTTCCCCTTCTAGGTGTTACACTTGATAATTCTTTCCACTTGTTTGCTGACTGCTTTACTTTTCTCTAATGAACCACTAAGAGTATTTGTCAGTATTTAGCCAAGTGTTTAACCTCTTCTAAGTGAGCTTGTGCAAATAGATATATAGTAAATATTTAAAATCCCATGAATGAGCTTTAGTCTAATCCCTATCAACAGACCCTGGATATAAAGATGGGAGCATTATACACTGTAGTTTCCTAAGGAGATAGCCCTTAATCCTAAAAATGATTATATATACAACAGTGCATGATTAAAAGGAGAAAGAGAACAGGGAAAGAAAATGTTTTAAGTGGCAGTAATTTACTGGATTCAAAGGTGATATTTACTTTTAATTTAAAAAACATAGGATAAGTATTTTGAGAGAGTCACTATTTCTTATTTTAACTAAACTTATTTAAAGTTTATGCCTCTAATAGAGGCATCTATGTCATTTATGAAATAGGGCATATTCCTGACTTTATATTTTGCTTGTGTGGAGACTTTAAAAGTGGATTGGTTACATTTGGTTCCCTGATTAACCTGAACTTCTGCATCAATTGTATACTGGTCTACTTTAGGCATCAGATGGGAATTATTTTGCTTCATCTGCTGGCTGAGTTGTAACAAATGAAAAATAGCTTCTCTAGATCAATGATGGTGAATCTTTTTGAGACCGAATGCCCGAGCTGCAACCCAAAGCCCAGTTATGTATTGCAAAGTGCCAGCACACACACATCCCCCGTGCCCCCTGGTGTGCCCCCAACCTCCTGGCAACCCCTCCTGCAACATTACTGCCTCCCAGGGAATGTGCTCACCTGCCTTTGGCTTCTTCTTTTCTGGCTTGCTGCTAAATATTTTTTTAAAAACTTTCCTGGGCGAAGGCACGCGTGCCGGCAGAGATGGCTCTGTGTGTGGGCTGTAGCACGTGTGCCATGGGTTCACCATCACTGCTCTAGACCATATTCTAAACATCCTTACTCTCGACTGTAGCCAGAATAGATCCTGTTATAACACCGTTATGTCAAGAATTAGGTTATTTTCCAATTTTCCAACCTTTGAGATCCTCTAGTCTGCAATAGATGCTAAATCCCAACCATGAACCTGATTCAGTTACAGGTAATCCTCGACCTGTGACCACAATTGAACCCCAAATTTCTGTTGCTAAGTGAAACATTTGTTAAATGAGTTTTGCCCCATTTTGTGACCTTTCTTGCCACAGAATCGCCGTGACTGTTAAGTTAGTCACATGATTGTTACATGAATTGAGTTTCCATATTGAATTTGCTCGTCAGAATATTGCAAATATGACACTGCAACCGTCACAAATATGAATCAGTTGCCAAGCATCTGAATTTTGATCACGTGGCCATGGGGATGCTATAACGGTCATAAGTGTGAAAAACGGTCAGAAGTCATTTTTTTCAATGCAATTGTACCTTTGAAGAGTCACTAAATGAACTGTTGTATGTTGTATGTCAAGGACTACTAGTATTTCCAGTCTATGGAAAATTCTGTAGAAGACAGCTAATTCAGTGAGCTTCTGCTTTATAGAATAGGGCTAATTAGGTGATCCATTTACATTCCTAATTGTAATATTTCTTGTATTAATTCTGCAAAAAAAACATTTTGTCTCTCCATGCTGTTCACAATTTTAGAAAGATAGTGTCTTCCATAAAGAACATCCTATTCCAAATAATGATATCCTGTGGTGTCTCAAGGGTACTAAGAAACACAGAATAACGTAGAGTCTGATGATATTGGAACAAATTGTAATTCTCTATATTATGTTTTATTTATAGATGAAATATTAAGCATGATAATACGTGACATTGCTCTCTTATTACATTGACATAGTGTCAGCAAATGACCTTGTTTAAGATTACTTCCTCCCCAGCCCCAAATCAGGAAAACTCTGATAGCATCTTTTCAAGCTAACATTGTAATTCTAAGATGTATCGGTTGAAGTGAGCTGCAGCTCACCAAAGCTCATAACTTACAATAGCAGTTATGAATTTTAAAAGATCTATCCAACTCTTCCTTCTGGCTTTTGGTTACCATAAACTAATATGGTCCTCCTGCTATAATAGCTCCCTGTCAGAGAAAGACTGAGCATAAATGTCTCCCTCTCCTTAGCAATTGTGATCATGGTGCTCAGTATTTCGCCAAAACATTTATTCAGATTTGCCAACAACCTTTCCTTTTATGATGGGGTGACTGAGACAAAGCATAATGGCACGTGGGAATGATCTTGGCAAATTGGGTGAAGAGCCTATGAGATGATCAGATAAGAGCATTGATGATAGCTTCTGTATATAGTGAGCATCAAAAGGCCCAGGAAGGACACATCCTACATTATTGTACTATAAAATTTACAGTAGGAGAAATTGTACTTTCAGACTTGTAAGATTTTGTTAATGTAGCAGTATAATGAATAAGAATTAACTTATACAGCTGTGTTTTCTTTCTGGTCTACCTGGTAAGCCTGACACAAAGTAATATTTTCTGTGATTAATTTTGATTTAGAGTCTCTAATAAGTAAGCAGTTACTTTCAATATAAGTGTTCTGTCACTTATATTGTGGAGCCTGTCCTCTTCTGATTCTTCTGGGAAAGAAGTCACATCTCAGAAATTGTCATCACATCTTTAAATAGAGGGATAATGCTCCCTGTGTTATGTTCATTTCTAAGGTAGCTCTCCCTGATTGTTAAGAAGGGAATTGCAATTCAGACCCAAAGTATGAATTTAGAAAAAAGAAGAAAAATCTGATTCTCTTTCAGTCAAGATTCAGTTAAGATTAAGACATAGGTATAGGCATAAACATTGCTTGCATTAATGTTTAACATTTGTTGAGATTTAGAGGGATAATGTAGTTCTGAACTTTTAGATCTCTCAGAGTTCTCCTACTTTAATGGTAGCTTCCAAATGGTGGTGATTGGGAGGAGAGGCCACCTTCATGATTTTTCCTATATGGGCTGCCTTGGGTATCAGTTCTCTCTTTTGCTTTTCATG
The DNA here is from genome assembly GCA_032468095.1 of Pareas carinatus. Lineage (NCBI taxonomy): Eukaryota > Metazoa > Chordata > Lepidosauria > Squamata > Pareidae > Pareas > Pareas carinatus. The sequence continues at coordinate 12,740 of JANHFO010008922.1, read as the reverse complement.
AAACTACTAGCGGCCATCCATCAATCTAGAAGGAGGTAAGTTATATGGTATCACTCAAATTCCATGCCATAATGATCTGAAAGTATTCTCCTGTGTTTAGAGTGTCTTATATTATCACTGAATATCATATCTTTGTGAAATCAACACATGCACAGTCTCTTACGAATCCCATAAATCTCAAGTGGAAATATTACAAGGAATATGTCTCATAGGATGTTTCCTTCCCCCATCAGAAAATGTAGGTTGCAAGAAAAAGTAGTGAGATGTGTAAACAAAATAATAAACACAATAGAATTTTCTGCTCTCTCCCAAGACTAAGATTAGGATGCACTGTAAGCATAATAGTAACACCAAAAATTGATGACAATAGCAATAATAATGACAATAATAACAGATGGACATGACATGTTGAAAAAAGGGGGCGGGCATTTTAAGAATATCCAAAGACAGTGAACAAAATGCAATGAAACTAGCATACCATGAAGGCTTACTAAATACTAAACAGACCAAACTGGTCTATATAAAAAACAAAATAATGAGTAAAAAAGGTAGATGGGAAGACAAAATATTACATGGGCAGTGCATAAATACAAATCTAGCAGCTAAAGCAGATAACAACATGACCTGGCAATGGCCAAGAGGGACTAATTTTTGCTGTCCAGATCAAAGCCATAAGAGCAAATGTTTACAAAGTCAGAATTAAGAAGAAAACAACAGACATGAAATGCCATCCCTGCAAGGAAGCTGAAGAAACAGTGGACAACCTAATTAGTTTATGCAAGAAGATCACATACTGACTACAGCCAATGATATGACAATGTAGCAATAATGGCATATTGAAACATCTGCAAGTAGTAGAGACAAAAAGTAGTTAAATCCCCCTTGACACAGATCTACAGTGAGGACAGTGAGATGTCATTCAGACTGGAAAAATGTGTCCTGATAGTAGCAAAGACAGGAAGGAAGTTAAGACAGGTAGGGTGGGACACACAAATCCAAGAAAAGTCAAGCAGTTTTGTCAGATGACAAGAATAATCACATAATGTTTCAGTGCACATACTTATTGGTCTTATTTCAATTTTATTCAAAGCAGGAATCTATAAAACTAACTGACTTCTTTCCACTAGATTTGGATAATGTTTACAGTATGCTCATTCTGCATACAGTTAACCTGTCAGAAATTCTGTTAAGTTCAATGGGAATTTCTTCTGGAAGTAGAAAATAGAATTAGATTAGGGTAACAGTCTTGCATGTTTAAGAAAGATTGAAATATATTTTTAATTTAATTTTAATTAACTCATGGAATAATTTATAATTTATTTTAATTATATAAAGAAAGAAGAAAATGATAGCTTTCATACTAATTGCTTCTGAATGATTTATTGTGAAACAGCAAGCAAACACATCACTGAGTTTGCAAGATATTGTATGTTCCATTATGCTTAGAAGCCAATACAAATTGAGTCAGGATTATTCCAGTGCTTTAATTTCCGGTGTCCTAAATAAAATTCACTATTCCACTGTGTGTATAGCTTTCATTAATATCAGCAATATCTTGGTACGCAGGATACATATCATTAACAAATATAATGTCATTAAATAACAAACTAAAAGATAAAAGACACCATAGGATAATAATAATAATAAATAAATTTTATTTCTATCCCGCCCTTCTCCCGAAGAACTCAGGGCGGCTAACAGGCAAATAAAAACATATACAGACAAACAACATTTTTAAAAACATTTTTAAAAGAATTAAACAGGCCTGTAATTTCAATTTAAAAGGGGGCAAACTAAAAACGAATTCCC